>JAIPRM010006132.1:8378-19241 GCA_025469315.1 Stegophylla sp. TES_Ste_2020 | reverse complement strand
ACAGCACCAGGCTCGATTCCAGCCCGGCACTCCGAATTTTTGCATTTTTTTTTCTTATATTATTAACTTCCTTCGTTCAGAATCGTTTTACTGAAGAAATGATTTATCGTTTCTTTAAAATTTAATATGCCCGTCAAGAGAATACCACCCGTCGTGCGAAGTACACCTATCGTGCGAAGTATGTCCGCTTTTTCAAATTACAAATTCTATGTCAACGGTAAAAAGAAGTTGATGAGTTATTGATGACCTCAAAAACCGTTAAAAATTACTATAAAAAATACTAATAAAGGATCTAAAAATGATTAAGGGGAAATGAATAAAAAAAAAATTACCTTATATTTTCAAATAATTAAAATAATAACTTTATTAAATACAAAAAAGGCTCGTGTGATAGGCCGGCTGGGTTATCATTGTGCCACATTACGTCGCTTGACCTTGTAGTGAAATAGTAGGTATTATTTAGTATTTTAGTATATCAACCGAAAATTTGAATTTTCAAAATATAGAATTTTCTTTAATTAATTTTCTTATATGTACGTTAAAGTGCGTAATTTTAGGCGAAACTGACGAATTTCGTTGAAATTCTAATTTCAAACGGATATAAAAAAAAAAGTTGACTGACGATTTTCGAGATTTTTTCAGGTCAATTAGATATATATGTCAGTGATCTACTAAATTTTCAAGTCTTAATATCAAAAATGTTATTAGAAAAAAACTAACAAAAAATTTCGAAATTTTCAAAATGTTGTATTTTACTCAAAATTGATCAAATCTTTTTGAAATTTTCACGAAATGTTTTCGTAGCTATTTTCAGTAGTTGGTGAAAGTTTCGAGTCCCTAGCTGCATTATTTTATTAGAAGTTACGTTAAAAATAATTTTCAATTTTTACGGAAATTCTGATAATAATTGCATATTTTGCTTTTTTTTTTGTCAATTTTTCTACAGATTTCCCCGGTTTTCGAACGAAAGTATTGAGAAATTGGAAAAATGACCTATTTAAAATACCATCTGGGTATGATTCCGCCGGTTTTATAGAGATACTGATCGAAACTTTTGGACAAGTATTTCTATACGAAAATGTGTTTGCATAAAGAGAGAAAAAAGATAAACATCATTGTAAAAACAACGTTCAGAATCTAAAATGTAAGCACAACCAATGCCAGTGTTGGATAGTAATGTAACTTGCGTTAAAAAATAATGTATTAACAAATAAAATTCAGCGAAGCACTTCATATACCGTTGGTATGAATAATTTCGGTGGTTAATGTAATGAATTTGGAAGTAAAAATTAAACATTATTTTTAAACTATAATACATTTAATCCTCATCATCTAGAAACCCGAAATGGGTACCGTGCACAATTTAATTATTGAGGTTTACCTATATAATACCTATATGCATATAAAGAAAAGTAAGTTGTACAATATTATCAATTGAAATACAAAAACAAATGTATATAATTTAAATGGTCAAGATCTGATGCCGAGAAGTACCCGCAAGTGTAGGTGTTCCCCCCCCCCCTAATCAGTTAGACGTTAGGTAAGTGTATGTAGCGAATTCGATTCCCGTTCTCTGCAAGTAAATAAGAGATGGCCTTGTCAAAATTTTTGTTTTTTTTTTCCAGCGTGACATGGACGTCACGTCACATATAGTCTTTCAAGTTGTGATGATGTAACGGTGTAGACCAGTGATGCCCAACCTTTTTCCTTTGGCGGGCCACTTTGGTAAACAATTATCTTCAAACGGGCCACAAAGTATAAAAGTACAAAAATAATCTTATATATTGGACTTATTTTCTTATCTTTTATTGTCTGTTCAAAAGATTATGAATTAAATAAATGATAATGAACACTAAATTTCAACCAGATTTTTCATTATTAGTAAAATAAGTACAAGCTTAAATTTCACATTAAAAATAAGAGTAAAACAGTTTTGTATAGTTTTTAGTTTTATTATTATCATTATAATTGTATTTTTTTGAATATTTGAGAGGAGGTATCGAATAGACGAACTTAACAAAACGCGGTTCCGTTAAGAAGCGTCTACGAGAAGAAGTCCCAGAGACATCGGTCAGAAAAAAAATGATAAACTTCATACGACACAGTGCGACTATTATGTGACGAGACTAGATTTTGCACATAGGATGGGTGGTGTGTGGCTAAATCAAGAGCAATATTTTGTCCAGGCGCGGATCCAGAAATCATAAATAGGGGTTGGTCGATCAATAGAACTACCTAAATACTAATAGCAGCTAACTACTAATTACACCTTAATAAATTAATCTCTATTTATAATAATTATATATTTATGTATCTATTACAAAAAAACTTTTAATACATTATCCACTAAATATTTTGTTTAATTTACTAATTATTTACTTAGTTTTTTTTACGTTTTACATTCCGAATGGGTTGAAGAAGCTAATGTTTTAACAATGATGTTTATTTTACTTTTTCATATAAAAATTCTTGTCCATAAGTTTCGACCGGCAAATTTATGAATTAGAATTTTTCAAAATTTTCAATAGTTCGATCTATCGTTTATTTAATATTTAACATGCCTACAAATTCCACCCAAGGATCGAACAAAGCCCATGGTGAGAAATATGTCCAGCTTTTTTATAATACATTTATTTATCTACATTTTATTGTATTTCAATTTCACGCAAGTGTGGCGAGCGATTGCGTTAAAAAAATATCATATTTTTCAGTCATTTTATAATTTTATGTAATTTTGGGTAGTGAGATTGATGTGACAGGGGGTGCTGCTCGAGCACCCATAGCCCCCCTCTAAATCTGCTCCTGATTTTGTCTGATAACATGTTTGCCTTCCGTAAAGGCAGATGTACGCTTGAATGTCTTTCTGTCTTCTATGGGCATATTTATCAAGCACCCTTAACGTCAAAAAATTTTTAATAGCCACTTTAATTTATATTCGTATGATGTGTTCGATTCCAGTTCATATTCCTACACTAATTATTTCTCATCTATCATCTTTAGATTTACTATCTGTTTTTTGCAATTTAATTAGTTCTCTTTTCTATTTCTTTTTATGGGCCATTTCTCCATTTCTCCCTTCTTTTTTTGGTCCCATTCTTTTTAATATAAACTTTATCGTCAAACACATCTCTCTTTGTGAGGCCACCGATTCCTCATTTATGCCGATGACATTTTACTCTTCTCTACCAACAATTATTTCAATGAGAAAATTAATCAAGAGTGATATATTGAAAAATTAGACCAAAGACCTTCTTGTCGTTCTCATAATTTTGATGATGCAAATACTACTAAGCGGAAAATCACATAATTAATTATAGTCATAATAATAATAATATATATAATATTTTATGTTATTTTATTTATATATATTTTATTAAGCTTAATTATGAACAAAAATTTTTTTTAATTCAATTATTAAATAAAAACAATGATATAATTTGCTTAAAAATTACATGTAAAATTTCATATTTTGTAATATTTCTTTTTGCCTAATATGGGCAAATAAAAAGAGTACCAATATGTTGCATAAGAAATGAAAGGATTTTTTTTCCTGATTCCTTCTATGAGATAATGTTTTCTTAAAAAAATATGGTACATTACATTTTTAATTCAAAATAGTAAAACATATCAAAACATTTCCACAAAAGATACTCTATGACTTATCATATTATTAATTCTATGTCAACGGTAAAAAGAATAACTTAAGAATTTAATAATTCAACGATATATGAGCTGTAAAAGATTAACGCGACTAAGACGTATCTCATCAATGGAGTTTGGATGTTGATGACCAAAAAAAAAATAGTTAGAAATTACTTCAAAAAGTATGAATAAATTACCTAAAAATGATTGGAGGAAATGAAGAAAAAAATTACTCTAATATTTTTAAATAATTAAATAAAATAACTTTATTACATACAAATATCCTGACATACTTTGTATTCTACACTCCTCGGGTGGAATTTAGTGGGTGTATTAAATATTAAAGAAACAATTAATTATTTGTTCAACAAAACGATCCTGAGCTTCACTTTATATACGACTGTTTTACTTAAAAAATATTAACTTTATTGATACAACAACAAAAAGAAATATGTATATATATCTAGTACACAGCCAGTTTTATATCCCACTATTAACTGAGAACAGGAAAAAAAAAAATTTGATGAGAAAAAAAAGTGTTAGAAAAATTTCCAAATTATCAGTTTCTTGCACCAAAATATTTCTTATAATATTACCTATCTATATTTAAATTTTCATAAACGTTGGATTAAAAAAAGATAGTTTCCGAGTAGTTTTTGTCAAATTTTGGTTAAGCTTTCTCAAATTTTGAGAAAAAACTATTGAAAATTTCGAAAAATTACTTCTCAAAAGTACCAAATAAGAGGCAAATGGTTTAGCAAACAAAAAAGTTTTCACAAAATAAAAAGAAGAAAGGACGTTCTTTGCATTTTGGGGTGTCCTTTGTTTGGGACTGCCAGTTCTGAATCTTTTTGTGTTGATTTTTTTTTTGCATATTAAAGCATATTTTGTGATTTTTTCATATTTTTGTATTTTTTAGAGAATATTTTGAAAATATATCAAACAGTTTATTGAGCATATTAGCATCATATTTTACTTTTTTATGACCTAAAAATCCAGACCCTAATTATGATAATACACTTGAAATTGTCAACATATCATGGGTTATGCACAGATATGGTAATTATACACAAATTTTGGTTCATGTGAACATTATTTACCCGTTATTAATGCATTATCTATGAATTCTGATACCTTAAATATGAATGACTCATATATAACCTGGATAATACATACATTTATCATAGTGTTAAAAATAAAATAAATATTATCAAGAATAATTATATTTTTTCGTAAAATAACAATTCAATTTTATTACAATAAAAATTATATCATGTATAAAAGAAAATAATTTATTAAAAATTTAAAAAAATATATTAGAATTATATGAGATGTTTTAAAAACATTGTTTCCATTTCAAAAGTATTTTTTAATTAATTTCATCATACATTTAAAATTTAAATTCAAAATTTTTTTTAATTATTTTATTTAAAATTGTTTATAATTTAAATCTGTATGGTATTTAAAATAGCATTAACTCTAGCGGATTTACAATTACATTAGTCTGTAAACCTTTTTAAATATGTTGACTTCTCAAAAAGGATGAACTCTCTTCAAGTCAGATAATAACGTCAAAAATATTTAATATCAGACTGAACATACGAGTATATCATGCATTGTGATATATAGTTGAAGGTTTTAATTATCAAGTTCATAATATTAACCATTTAATTGATGTTTATATTGATGGGATCAATCACAAAGTGAACATTTGATTGACATCATCAACCTCTCTGCTTTTGACTACACGTGGAAGTGGTACTTGAACTGTATTTTCCACATCACATGGGGGAAATGCAATAATAAATTTGAAATTTATTTTTTTACTGATGTGTTTTGAATTACTTCTTTGACTTTCATTTCTCGACTTAAAATTTTACTTGACAGGTCAGCTAGATGTTATAAAAGAAAACATATGATTTCTTGTTGTAAAAGCATCCATGTCTTGTAGTCAAAACATCTGAATCATAACATTCATTGGTCTGAAAAAAAAAATACGTAGAAAAAACTAAATAAATAAATAAAAATATGTAGGTACATTAAAACAATATACTTCAGAATATATCAGATAAGTTATCATCTTGTTCACGGTTTGACATGTGTTGTAAAATTTCCTCTAACTCTTCTTCAGAAGTTAATTTTTCCACAGATTCATTTGCAAGTAACGATGAAGTCAAGCCAATTTTTATATCATTTCCAAACATTGCTTGATATGGTGATTTTTCTTTGCTGTCGCGATGTGTCTTATTTTTCATCAACTGAACAAATTTAAGTCCTTCTGACCAAGATATACAATTTTTCATTTCCATCCACATTACCAGCATATTTCTAATCTCCTGATTAGTTTTTTCGACACTTTCTTGAGATTGGTTGTAATGCGGTTTCCCATGAACAATTTTTAATGATTCCCACATTTCATTTAAATGTTTGATTATGTTTTTTATGAAATCGCGGCCATTGTCAGATTGCAAAATCATTGGAGCACCGAAAGTGCAAAATATATCAACGAGATGTTTTGCAATTTCTTCCGCGCCATTTGTTTTTAATGGTCTTAGTTGAAGAAACTTAGTGAGGCAGTCTTTATAAACCAAGATAAATCGAAACCCCTCAACATCACCTTCCGATTGCATATCTATTAAATCAACTTGGCCTCTGCAATTCATTTCCGAAAACACCAATGGTGGTTTTACTACGAGACATTTTGTTTTCGATTTTAATTTGGACTGACAGGACACACAACATTTTAAATATATAAGTATCGACTCTTGAGTAATATTTTTATATTTTTTTTTTACTTCAGAATTCATACGATGTTTTCCACCATGGCCAATATTTAAATGCACGTCGTGTAGCACATCATACACTTGTTCATTCACAATGTAAAGCAAATAGTTTGTATTGTCTAGAGACAATGGAAATATCAATTTTTCTTCTTCGCCAACGGTAACAATATCGTATCTCTTCAAAATTCGGTATGACTTTGGAGTTTTTTTCCCGTTTATTTTGAAATTTTTAATTTCCAACATTATTTCACTGTATTTTTCCGTCGTCAAGTGTACTGAATTATCCTTTTTTTCGTTGATTAATTTATTGAAACGCTGGTAAAATTTATCTTTCGGTGAACACATTTTAACAAAATATAAACTGTAAATTAACCGCAGATTAAGTTTATACACTACGCCACATAGAGACGAATCGCAGACATGTGAATAGATTAAGCATAGTTTAATGATTCTATGAGAGTGACAAATATCAAAATTTAAAATATTTTCTCTAAGTACCCGGTAAATACTTTGTGACAGAAAATGGAATTATTGTCGATTGTCTCTACATATTATTTCGACGACATCACATTAGGCCGTGCCACTATCACGGATTTATAAAACTATATCTCATTGAACTACCCTATAATATGATAAAACCACTAGAGATAAGGAGATCCAAGCTCCTAAAATTCGTTCTTCTTTGGTCGAAGGTTGATGCTACATGCATACGGGTCTAGCACTATATACCGGAGCTAACATCCTACTAGTAAATAGTCAAAGAATGACGTGTATGCGGCGAAAATCGTCCTTTTAAAAACTTCCATGTAAATGTTTGCGCTTTGCTCTGTAACATTTTACCCTGTAGATATTTTCTAGTTTTAACTTGGATTCAATTTTTTTTTTTTTTTTACTATAGTTTGTACATACATAAGTAAGGTTTTATTAGTCAAAATGTTTGACGGATTTCTAGACGATTTGAAACGCATGAATAAACGTCAAGTGAGACAAATAAATACAATATTATATTATTAATTAATTCTCGCAATATGTTAATATTAATTCTTTTCATTGTTGTATTAGTTTCTCTATCAAGTACTGAGTTTTGGAATGATCGTTTCATCGGCATTAATGATATGGAAAGGTTTAATGGTCTTTACTGGCAGTGAAAGCCCTATTGTTGTTGTTTTAAGGTAACGTTTATCTAAATAATGGTCCAAATTAAAAAAAAAAAAAAAAACTTGAATGTTACCTACGTAATAATCTTGAATGTATTTAATGCTATTGTAAGAATACTTAATTAATTTAATAACTACTTATTTAAGTTATTTGATTAATTTTACTAATTTATGCACTCGTATTTGAAATACATCAAAATGATAAATTTTGGTCCATTATGTTTTTATATTTATACCCATTTAAAACACTTCCGTTTTTATTTATTTATATTTTTAAACAAACATGTTTTGAATATAATAGATCATATTAAGATCATCTATTTAATTGACTTTCTTACACATCTTTGCTTGTAATATTTTTACCCTTGTTATTTTAATATAAGTTTGTTAAATTATGTATTCTCATGAAAAACAAAGTGAAAGTGTATTAAATAAAATAAAATATTTTACAGTGGTAGTATGGAACCAGCGTTTCATCGTGGTGACTTATTGTTCCTAACAAACTATGAAGAAGAACCAGTCAGAGTTGGTGAAATTGTCGTATTTAAAATTGAAGGACGTGATATTCCCATCGTCCATAGAGTGTTAAAATTACATGAGAAGTTTGTTATATTTCAAAATATTAACAAAAGGCACTCACTAATTTTAAATGTTTTCCAGAAATAATGGTACCATTAAATTTTTAACGAAAGGCGATAATAATAGTGTTGATGATAGAGGATTGTATGCCCCAGGTCAACAATGGCTAGAAAAATCAGATATGGTAGGCCGAGCCAGAGGTTTTTTGCCATATGTTGGAATGGTTACAATTTTAATGAACGAATATCCTAAAGTCAAGGTATGTATAGATTTTAAAGTGGTATTTTAATAAAGTTCTATAATTTAGAACTGCGTTATATTATACTTTATGGTATGTTTTTAATATAATTAACTTTTTATTTTTTAAATGTGTGAAGTTGGCAATACCGAAAATTTGTCTTTTTAGGAAAAAACTATGATCTTTGCAATTGGATAGCCCATTTGTAATTAATATATTTTTCTTCAAATAGCTAATGGTTTTTCAGATTTATTACATATTATAGACCAGCGGTTCCTAAACTTTTACCCCTGGGAAACCCTTAAAAAATAATTTGTGATTGGCGGACGGAACCCAAAGCTTATTCAGTCTTGATTTTTGGACTATTAATTTTATTCATGCATCATATTATGTTATATGCGTTATGAGCAGAGCAGTAATTTTATAGGAAAGTGCAATTTTTTAACTGATTATAAATTGTATCTTTCTTAACACAGAATTTAAGTCATGTAACAACTAATTTAGTTTTGTTACTTTCGTTTTGAATTTCTTAACGGTTTAAATTTTTTTTTGACATTTTAGTTCATTTTAGATTCTAAAGAAAGTGAAAAAACTAGTGTTTTTACAGTGATGTTTATTTTATTTTTTTTCTTCTGTAAACACTTTTTCATAAAGATAAATTTTTTTTGTAATATTAATAAACTTTGTAATTTTTAAAGAAAATTGACTCGTACAAACTGAAGATCCACTCCACTCATTCAGAATGATTCGATTGAAGGAATTATTTATCCTTTCTTTGAAATTTAACACATACTCCAAATCTTACCCAAAGGAATTAAAGAATGCCCATGTTATAAACTATGTTGGGTTTTTTTTTACTTTAGTACTTTTACAACTTTTTTATCTGAACCAATTTTAAAGATTTGCAGTTAATACCATAATAAAAACATCTATAACTTGTTTTTAAATAATATGTGTCATAACCAGTCAGCTAATCTACATGTTTCATGCTTACTATAGTTTATTCATAGTTATATGTGTTATATCATACTTCGCCAGAGTGTAAAGTTTACATTTTAATTTTAAATTAAGTTAAAAAAATAAAGTAAAGTATAGACAAGAAAGCCAGACATACTTCGCACCACGGATATTCTTCACTCTTCGGGTCAGGTACTTTTGATGAGTGTGTTGAAAATGACAACTATTATTGTTCTTTATATTATTTATTTACTTAGAATCATATTATTAAAAAAATGATTATCTTTTCTTTAAAACTCAACACACCCATCAAAAGTATCTGACCCGAGGAGCAAAGAATACCCTTGGTGCGAAGTATGTCCGGCTTTCTTGTCTATACTTTATTTTTTTTTATCTAATATATAGAGAAAAAAAATGTCCAAAAATTTTTTTTCACATTTTCAAAATTTTCATAAAGTTTGGATCAAAAAATTATGGCTTTTGAGTCTTTTTTTGTCAAATTTTGGATAGTTTTTTCTAAAGAAAAAATTGTAAAATTGAAAATTAAAAATATGACCTCTCTAAAATACCAACTAGAGGAAAATACGGTTTCAAAAAGTTACTGATCGAGACTTTTGGACAAGTAGATCCATAGAAAAAAGTGTTAACAGAAAAAAAAAATAAATACCATTGTAAAAACACTAGCTTCTTCACTTCGTTCAGAATCTAAAATTTTACTTATAATTTTAGATTCTGAGTGCAGGAAAGAAGCTAATGATTTTAAATATTTTAATTTTTTTCCCAAGTGAAGAAGCTAGTGTTTTTACAATGATGTTTAATTTTTTTATTTTATTTTTTTTGTGAACACTTTTTCGTATGGATCTACTTATCCAACTTTTTGGAACTGGATTTGCCTGTAGTTGGTACTTTAGATGGATATACATTAATTCATCGTGAATAGATTCATCGCGCATCAATTCGTCGAGGTTAAATTATCGCGACTACAATGTTCATCTTGTGTTAATCAACCAAATGTATAAACACATATAAATTCATTATTTTCCTTCCCATTTTAAAACATACTTAGGACTGTCTACACATTTATTTTTAAGTGTAGGTATGGTTAGAAATGTTGTCTTAAAAAAAAATCTTAGTACTAAAGTGAAAATAATTAATGGTAAAAATTGTAAAAATGTAAAATATTTTGATTACAATATAATATTTTAATTATATATACAGTAGAAATCACTATAACGAGCATCGCTTAGAACGAGATACTGCTTACAACAAGCAAAACGTTAGGTCCCAGCACGAGCGCATATGATTGTATGTTAAAATATACGTTTACAACGAGTATGGTTATTACGAGTTATCGGCAATAATGAGTAAAATAAAGCTAACTTGACCAACGACCTTCCGGTTACTACGAACAAGTACCTGCAAGATACGAACTATTTTCGTATTTAGGTTAGGTCATTGACATATATTATCTTTAGTTGTGTAGATATGGATTACATATTAATAATAA
>JAIPRM010006131.1:6108-19243 GCA_025469315.1 Stegophylla sp. TES_Ste_2020 | reverse complement strand
CCATCGTATACAGCGTCGAAAAATACATAAGATGCAATAAAACATAATCAACCTTCAGTAATTAAATGCTTATAATATATAGATATTTCGCAATATCTGTCTGTAATATCTTCGACTTTATTTCAGTATTACCCTTGTAAAATGTTTAATTCTTTGTCCGTAAGAAATTTTATTGCATCAAAATATTCGCAATGAAATTTTGTATCTAGCCACCAAATTTCAAAACAATCGGTGAAGCCAATTTTCTTATATGTACGTTAAAGTGCGTAATTTTAAGTAAAACAAATGAATTCAGTCGAAATTATAACTTCAAACGGGTATAAAAAAAAAGTTGACTAACTATTTTTGAGATTTTTTCAGATCAATTAGACACATAATATGTCAGTGAGATCATATTAGATTTTCAAGTCTTAATATCAAAAATCAAAAATTTTATTGCATAAAAACTAACAAAAAGTGAGATATTTCCGTAATTTTCAAAATGCCGTACTTAACTCAAAATTGATCATATCATTTTGATATTATTAGAAAATGTTATTTTAACCGTTTTTAGTAGTTGGTGAACGTTTCAAGTTTCTAGCTCCATTATTGTAGAAGTTATGGTAAAAAGAAATTTTCAATTTTACGAAAATGCCGGTAACTGCATATTTTGCCGTTTTTCGTTAATTTTTCGACAGTTTTTCACCGCGCTTGGAAAAAGTATTGAGAAATTGGAAAAATGACCTCTTTAAAGTACCATCTGGGTGTGATTCTGGTTCTATAGAGATACTGATCGAAACTTTCGCACAAGTATTTCTATACGAAAAAGTGTTCACAGAAAGAGAAAAAAAATAAATAAATAAACATCATTGTATAATCATAAGCTTCTTCACTTCGTTCAGAATCTAAAATTAATAAATAATACGTTATAGGTAGTCGTAAATACAGTGAAACCTCCCATAACGGACATCAATAAACAGTGGACACTTCCCAATAGCGGACATTTTTCGGGAACGGAAGTGTATTCATTGCACGCTGAATTACCCTCTGAATAGCGGACACTTCTGAATAACGGACGAAATTTCGGTGACCAAGAGTGTCCGCTTTCAAAGGTTTCACTGTATTTAGAAAAATAGTGTAATGAACACTTTGAAGTACATATTATTTTAAAATATATTTAATTAGATTTATTTTATAATATTTCTTAAAAAGATTAATTAATTGAATTGATTTTCTTTATATTTATATTTATTTTTAATAAATTAATTTTACTATACAAAAGCCAAATATAATTCGCATCATGGTCCATGGATGTTGTTTGAATGGAATATAATGGAATTTGATGGGTGTGTTAAATTTTAAAGAAACGATAAATAATTTCTTTAATAAAACGATTTTGAGTCGAGCATCAGCGAAGTGGAGTTATTCAAAACAATTTTACTTAAATATTATAAACCTTATAACTATTACCAAAACAATGTATGTTTTACTTAGCCAGTTTTATACACAGACAATAAAACAAATAACAAAACAAAACAAAAAAAAATTGATGGTAAAAAGAATTTCGAAAAAAAAATTCCAAAAAAAAGCCTGTTAAAAATTGTCTTTTACCAAAAGATTCTTCATATTATTTTTCTATTAACATTTAAATTTTTATAAATTTTGGATTACAAAAAAAGTTTTAAAGGCACTTACCATTGTAAAAGTATAGTTTTATCCAATTTTCGGGAAAATTATTGAGAATTTTGAAAAATTATAATATATACCATCTAGAGCCGAATTATTTTTTAAAAATTTGCTGGTAAAAACTTTCAGCAAAGTATTTATATACGAAAAAGTGTTTATAAAAAAAAAAAAAAAAAAAAAACATTATTGTAAAAATATTTGTTCTAGGAATTTAAAATAACTTAAATCTATTATGAAATTAAATGAACTTAAATGTATTTTGTACTATGTAGATATGTATTTATTACCTATTTAATAATATATTATGTAATAATATTTAAAAAAACATTTTAAAATTGTTTATTAAAGTGAATACCTTAGATATTCTTAATACATTTACCTAGATGAGGGCGGTCCACTAAAAAAATCGCCAATTGACCAATTACACAAATTCTAACTTAAAACGAATATAAAAAAAAATGTTCCTTCCGATTTTCGATATTTATTCAATACTATTTGTAATACTTATTAGCATATTTGCGTAAAATTGTCGGTTCTTAATACCAAGAAATACAATTTTCATGAAAAATCGAAAATTCCCAATATTTTTAATGTTATATACTTACCTCGAAATGTATCAAATATTTTTTAAATTATTATTATTATTATTATTCGGTAGTTTTCCCTTATGTTAAATGATAGTATTGAGATTTTTGATAAATGACTTTTTTAAAGTAACATTTGAGTGTGATTGTCGATCTTAACCTAACCTAACCTAACTGCATGAGACTTTTGAATAAATATTTTTATAAGAAAAGTGTTTTCAGAAGGAAAGAAAAAAAAGTAAAAAATAAACATCTCTGTGAATTCATTAGATTCTCTGCTCCACTTAGAATTTAAAAAATGCACGATTAATGGGAAACTGAAAGTATTCTAATTTTTAATTTAACGTGCCCTTAAAAAACTTGTATCACAGAGTAAGTGTTCCCTTATTCCATTTTAATCTGGCTCCAGTTATAGTTAAACATAATTTAAACAATAGAAAAACAATACTTTCAGCGTCTAATCGAAAAAAAATTACTATCGGATTTTCGATTCATATAGTTAAAATATGGAACGTATTGCAAATCATTTTAGAAAAGTAACCAATACATAATACTTCAAAAGTTCTTATATTTCTATTATTATTATTATAAACAATAAAATAATAACAATACAATTAAGAGAAAATTAAGAAAGTCTATAGTATAAAATTATAAGTTCGGGTGTGTTAGGTTCGTGTCAAGTCAAATTTTAAACTTTACAATTTCAGTAAAGCGTATTTCATATTAAGTTTCTCAGGAACACTAAAGCATCCAACTTGCCGTATACTTGTAAAAACGAATTAATTGGACAGCAATAAACTAATCCATCATTTTTTATATATTCTATTTCAAACTTGACCGGACACGATATGGTTTGACATATATACACGCTGCTGTCAATTTTTTGGTACGGGTCATTCAGGCCTATGAACACCACACCATATTCGCTATCGATGTTATAGTCCAACTTCCAAATAAATTTTGGCACTGGTATTTTTTTGGGCTGTTCTAAGAACAATGGTTGAGAGAAATTTTTGACGTCGGGCAGCGTGCATAACCCGTATGTGCCTGTGACGATCAGATGTCTGCCGATTTTTTCCCTGGCCAGCCTACTCTTGAAAAACTTTTCTACCTGTCTCCAAGTTACCTTGTTGAATACCTGCCACAGTGGAGCTGTATTCTCGTAGAAAAACCTGAGAAAACAATATTGATTAGACAATGTTTATTAGTCTGTTAGTAATAATATTAGTGTGCATACATTTTGAAACGGTAGTGTGGCATGGGTATAAGCCCTGAATTATATATAGTTTTACTTCATAAAACTAAATAAATAACAGTCTATGATTTTTTTTCATTTGTTAAAAGATATTAGATACAGGACAAATAAGTACATAACTAAAATGTTTATAACTTTACGTCGTCATTTAGTAAGTGACTTCAACGATAGCGATATTCAATGAAATAATAAGATGTTGTAGTTTCATGCGACCCGGCATAAGTGTATAATTTTATGTAAAACTAATTTATTCTGTCAAAATACTAACTTTCAATGGTTATAAAAAAAAAGTTGACTTACGATTTTCGAAATTTTTTTAGGTCCGTTGGTTGTACATATGATTAAATTCGTATTGAATATGTTTGTATTAAATTTTCAGTTCTTAATATCCATAAATTAAAATTTTATGAATTAAAAACTAAGAAAAAACGAGAAATTTCCGAAATTTTCCAAATATCGTACTTACCTCAAAATTGGTCAAATGTCTTTGAAAATTTTATAAGGTATGCGCGTGACTATTTTTAGTAGTTAGTGAAAGTTTCAAGTCTCTATTTCTATTATTTTGGAAGTTATTATTAAATAACTAAAATTGATTTCATGATAATAATTATTTCAATATTCCCAGAATATTTGTCAGCACTTTTTCTGATTTTTCTTCAATTAAAAACTCATAAAACTTTCAATTATTCGTCCGTTGAAAATTTTATTACTCCAACATATTTGTCTTGTAATTCTCTATCTATGTACCAAGTTTCGTAAAGATCGGTCCCACCAATTATTTTTAATACGCGTTGAAGTGTTTAATTTTAAGTAAAACTAATGATTTCTATCAAAATATCAACTTTAAACGGTTATAAAACAAAAACTTGACTAACAATCTTCTAGATATAAGTTTGCTTATTAGAAAACATGTAATCCTTTTACTTATACTTACGTTGCTTGCTGTTCGTAAGAGTAAAAAAATTCAGTCCTAGCCGCTAAATGACCTCGTGCCAGAAATAATTCTCTACTAGGTGTGTCATTTATAAACTTGTATACCTGATCTCTGGATTTGAGAATTTTCTCTAAGGTGATTTTCTAAAATACAAAGCAATGTTATAACAAACAATATTATTACACAGTTATTACCTAATAAATATAAAATTAATTAGAAAAATAACTATGCTAAATTTAATTTTTGTATTATTTTATATTTCATATTTTGATATATTTTTTAAAAAAATGTTACTTAAAAATCAAAGTGCTCAGCATTTTTAAAAAAATTTGAACCGAAACTTAAACGGCTAATTTCGGATAAGGCTGTAATTTTAAAATAATTTTCCCTCCATCATCCAACGAATAATATTTAGGTTTATCTAATAATAAATAAAAATTAGTGCAGTAAAATGAATTGATCACTTTATCCAATCATATTTCAGATATTATTGATTTTAGATTATGGTTGAAGCGAAGAAGCTGTTTTAAAAAGGTCTTTGTTTTTCATTCTTTTTATTTTTTTAGAAACATATTTTTTATTCAAAATAGTGTCTTGATCATACATGTAAAATAATATATCTGTGGTAGAGAATTGTGTTTGCATGGTATTTAAGAGATTGTTTTCGAAATAATCAACGGTTAATCCAAAAACAATGAAAAATCAGTTCAAATTTGAGTAAAAACGGTAACATAATATGTCGTAAATTAGATTTTTATGAAATACATTTTAAGATATAGCTGTAACTCCTAAAATAATAGTACTAGAAACTAGAATTTTTTAACAGTATTGAGTGTAAATTTGACTATTTTCGCAATAATATAGAATTTTATAAATATCTTGTTTTTTTTTTTTAATAAATTTTAAAATTATTGAAATCATGAACTGAGAGTGTATTATATTTTTACTCCTATATATTTCTGATGGCCCTTAAAAATATATAAAACTAGTTGTTATATTAGATTCTGAATGGAGCAAAGAAGCTTATTATTTCTACAATGATGTTTCTTTTTTTTCTTTTCCCTCTGCTGAAAATACATTTTCGTATAGAAATACTTGTCCAACGGTTTCGATCAATCGCTTATTTTAGATTGGAAATTGAACTCAGATGGTACTTAAGAGAAATCAGTCGCAATACTTACTCTTAGCGTAAGGGAAAACTACCGAGAAGTTGATAAGAAACCGCAAAATATGCCGTAAATAGAATTTTTATGAAATTGAATTTGGTTTTTTGACATAACTTCTAAATTATTGAAGGTAGAAACTTAAAACTTTCAAAAACTACTAAAACTGGTCATGGGGATACTTCATAAAAATGTCAAAACATTAGACCAATTTTGAGCTCAGTATAGAGCTTTAAAAATGTGTAATTACAACATTTACACAAGTCTGGCTTTTCTAGTTATACCAGAGAAAATAATTTCCTGTACACCTTTTGGTACTCTGCAATTTACAAAAATTTTTAAATATTTCTCAAATTCGTATTCTCAATTACGTTTACGCTTTATTTATATTATGAATACAGAAATGTTATTCAATACTAACTTGTGTTTTGTAAATTGTGTTTACATCAGTATAACCGAATAATTGATTAGACCTGAGAAATACTGGTCTTTCAGGGAAAGTCTGACGGACGTTTCGGTACGGTGAATTAACTCTGTACCACGTGTATAATGTAGTTTTTTGCATTGAGTCAAAACAAATGTTATACAAGATTAGGAACTTCTTCTTTGTCTGAAAGCCTACCGCAGCCATTCTGTATTTATTAGACTGACATTTGTAGTTGCACAGTATTAGCTTCGCTTGAGGGACACCCTCGCATTCGAAGTCCTCATATAGGTAATTTTTCCCGTTGAAAGAAAGACTTCGTTGTCCTGCGCACGTAAGGAATAATTCGTCTGAATCTCTAAATAATGGATTTTTGAATTTGCTAGTCCCAGTGCATGTCACTTTGAATGATGTTCTATACTTAATGTATATATATCCTTGAATGTCAGGAACCAATATTGAAGGTCTGAAGGCTAAGGAGTAGGGTATCGGCAACCGGTATTTTCTGCGAGGCACGTGTATATAGCAATCCATTGGACCTTAAAACAGTATATTTGTCAAACAACAACTGAGTGCATGAGAGGGTCTCATATTTTTGCCCGACAACTCATTTCCCCCATGATCTACAATCATTTAAATTCAAATTTAAGTTATAATTATATTATACTCTGCAAGGAGTGAAGAAAATAGTGTTTTTACAACGATGATTTTTTTTTTCTCTAATCACTTTTTTGTGTAAAAAAATACTTGTTCAAAAGTTTCGAATAACAACTTTATTAATGAGAATTTCGTTCTAGATGGTACTTTAAAGAGGTAATTTTTCGAAATTTTCAATACTTTTTCTAAAATTTGGAAAACTACTTAAAATTTGATAAATACGCCTTTTATTTTTCTCTTTTATTAATTCAAACTTTATAAAAGTTTAAGTAAAGAGAAACAATAATATGGAAAAATATTATGACCAAACAAAGTTTGTTGTATGTGCAAAACAATTTTTTCCCATAATTTTTTTTCCTGTTCTCAGTTTTGACTTTCTTGATTTTTGATCACGTAAGTATGGTAATTGAAATTGAAAAAAAAGCTGGACATACTTTGCACGATGGTTATACTTCGCATGGCGGGTATTCTTCGCACTTGGGGTGAGAAGCTCTTGTTGGGTGTATTAAAATTTAAAAAAACGATAAATCATTTCTATAAAACGATTCTGAGTGAAAGCTTCAAATACTATATAATAATAATAATTGGTGATAAGGATTTATTTAACAAAATGTTATTTAATAATGTCGGGTATTCCATATTTGCAGGGTTCGGAACATTCATTCAAAAAATAAATGCATTCACATTCACATTCATAGAGCTTAAAATTGAATGTATTTGCATTCAACATTCAATTTTTCAAAAAGGAATGTATTCATATTTGCATTCTTTTAAGAAAAGAATGCATTCTTAACCACATTCATATAAAAAAAATTTTTATGTTATTTTAATAAAACATATATTAATTTATTTATTGTGTTTAAGGCATTTTATATATTGCATGAACTAATGTGACATAAAAATAAAGCTGAATAACAACATTAACGTTATTGGGTTTTGAGCTATTTATAAAATTAACTTTTTTTCTAATAATAGTTACATTGAATAAAATTCACTAAATCTTTTCAAATTTCCATTAATAGTTCAATATTATTAATTAGTAACGAAGTAATCAATTTTTATTTTTATTTTTAGTATTTAATATTTATAGTCATTTTTCCGTACTTTTTTTCAATAAAAACATTGTAAAATTTTTAATTATTGGTCCGTGAAAAATTTTCTTACACCAAAATATTTTCAGTGTAGTTCCCCATCTATGCACCAAGTTTCATTAAGATCGGTTGAACCAATTATTTTTTATATGCGTTTAAATGTGTAATTTTATGTTAAATTAACGAATTCCGTCAAAATACTAACTTACAACGGTTATAAAAAAAGCTGACTTACAATTTTCAAGATTTTTTTAGAACCGTTGTTTATACATATAAGTATGATTGTATTAAATTTTGAGCTGTAAATATTTATACATAACAATTTTATGAATTAAAAACTAACAAAAAATTAGAAATTTCCAAAATTTTCAAAATGCCGCACTTATTTCAAAATTGGCCGAATGCCTCTGAAAATTTTATGAGATGTGCGCGTTACTATTTTTAGTAGATGGTGAAAGTTTGAACTTTCTAGCTTCATTTTTTGGAAGTTATGTAAAAAATCAAAAATCGAATTAACGAAAATTCTGGTCATGCTGTTTTTTGTCAATTTTTTGGTAGTCTAGGCTTGCGCTTAGAAAAACTTTTGAGAATTTGGAAAAATTACTTCCCAAAAGTACCATCTTGACAACATTTCCGATCTGTAGAGTTACTGATCGAATTACTGCTCTACATGATACTTTAGTGAGGTCATTTTTCGAAATTCACAGTTGTGTTTTCAAATTTTGAGAAAAACTACCCAATATTTGACAAAAAAAGCTTGAAAACTATCTTTTTTTAATACAAACTTTATGAAAATTGAAATATAGATAGACAATAATATAAGAAATATTTAAGCTTAAGAGAATTTTAAAAACGTTAAAAAATATTTTGGAATTTTTTTCTTATCTAATATTTTTTTCCTTTTCTTTATTTATTGAATAAAAAAATATTAAAGTAATGTAAAGAAATGGAGAGTAATGTAAAACAAAGATAAGTAAGATAAAGTAAAATTAAGTAAAGCAAAGATACATAATGTAAAGTATTGACAAGTAAGCCGGATATACTTCTCACCGTAGTTATTCTTCGTTCCTCGGGTAAGATACTCTTGGTGGGTGTATTGTATTACAACTATTATTGTTCTTTATATCATTAACATATGTCGCTCAGAATCGTATAATTGAAGAAATTATTCAACGTTTCTTTAAAATGTAACACACTCACCAAGTGTATCTAACCCAAAGAGTAAAGAATACCCATGGTGCAAAGTATGTTCAGCTTTCTTGTCTATACTTTATTTATCTTTATTTTACTTGTTTAATTAAACTATACAAAAATTGAGTATAAACAAAATCCATGTTTATGTGACAATTTTTCGTATATAAATAACCGTGGTGCGAAGCATGTCCGTCTTTCATGTCTGTACTTTCTTTTAGTTATTTTTTCTTTATTTTACTTTACTTTACTTTACTTTATTCTATTTCACTTTACTTTACTTTTCTTTATATTATTTTACTTTAATTTACTTCTTTTTATCCAATAAATAAATAAAAAAAAAAGAAGTGTTAGAAAAATTTCCTAAATTTTTTCACATTTCCAAAATTTTTTTGCTACAAAATATTTCTTATATTATTTTCTATTTATGTTTAAATTTTCATAAAGTTTGGATTAAAAATAGATAATTTCCTTGTCCTTTTTGTCAAATTTTGGGTAGTTTTTCCCAAATAATAATAAAAAAAAAAACTATTGGAATTTCGAGAAACATCCTCTTTAAAGTACCATCTAGAAGCAAATCCGGTTTCAAAAAGTTACCGTTCGAAATTTTTGGGCAAATATTTTTCTATGAAAATGTATACTCAAAAAAAAAAAAAAATAATAATAATAAAATAAAAAATAAATTTAATTGTTAAAACACTAGATTCTTCGCTTTGCTCAGAATAAAAAAAAAGCCAAAGTACTTTGCACCATAAGTATTTTTCGCTCCTCGGGTGGGATAATTTTGATGGGTGTACGGGTGTAATGAATAAAAAAAAAAAAAAAAACGACAAATTATTTCTTCAATAAAACAATTTTGAGCAGAAATTAATTTAATACATAAGAGTCAATAAGCTTTTATTCTCTATGATTAAAAATTGTAAAATAATAATAGAATTATTCATGTTTATTTTATTATTTGTGTAAATAATCATAATGTATAACATGTTACGTAATAACAAGGAAAATATATCTGCGATTATTATAATAAATCATCGTTTGAACCATGATTCTAATTTTAAACACTTGTAAACTATTTTCCATTGAGCCAACTTTCATGAAAATTTATACCTGAGTAGAAAAACAAGAGAGGAATATTTTGGTAAAAGAAAATTTTTTCCAGATCAAAAGTAAAATGTTGTATGAGGTTTGGACTGAAAGAAAACTATTATTTCACGTAAAATAAATAACCAGTTTTACACTAATTCTAACTTTAAATGGCTATTATATTTAGATGCACATGATAATTTTTAACAGTTTGTGGAAATTTCACTTTCCTATAACTATTAATTTTGAGTTATATTAAAAAACTAATATCAATTAAAATTAAAATTTACGTTATGGCGCATTTTATCGTTTTTTTTTTTTTTTTTACATTTTTTTATTAGGATTAGAGAAAATACTGAGGATTTTATAAAATTTTCTGTTTAGAGTACCATTTTGGTGTGATTTCTGATCTAAAAAGTTATTAAGTTAGTTAAGTAATTAAGTAGTTAAGTTTAGTTATATTTCTTAATTTTCTTAATGATGTTTATGTTTTCAATTTCGTAAGATTAAACATCTAGCCAGATCAATTACTTAAATAATTATTATTGTATAAAAATGTACGTCATTTTCAAAATCCGTATATTTAACCAGTTGGTTATTTAGAACAAAATTGTCTAAAACTGGTTCAGTATTCTTAATTAAAAACTGTAGAAAATATTTTGATTTTTTAAAACCAGTGGTAAAACTATGAACAGGTCTAGGTTATGAGGTTAAGTATGCTGGCCTATATACTTAATTTAGGAGAAACTGTTTATTTCAGGACTTGAATTACTCTTTTGGATAATTGTACTATAATATGATTAAGTTATAGTCTATGGAATATAGATATTGATTAGAAATTTTGAGATTCTGAAATACAATTATGTTTATTTTTTTCTTTTATGCTGAAATCACTTATATACCTTCTTATTATATAGGTGATATCTAGTTTTATAAAAGTTCCATTCAAATAATATTTTAAATTTTAGATTCTGAGAAAAGCGAAGAACCTTATTTTTTTATAATGATGTTTATTTTTTAAAATTTATTTTCTCTTTCTGGAAACATTTTTTGGTATACAAAAACCTGGCCAAAAGTTTCGATCAGTAATTTTATAGATTCGAAAGCATACCCATATGGTACTTAAAAGAGATTATTTTTTAAATTGCTTTTCACCATTTCTATGCATAAAGGAGAATTACCGGAAAATTGATAAGAAAACGGTAAAATATGTTATTACTGGAATTTTCATAAAATTGAAAATTGTTTTTTAACATAACTTCAAAAATAATGTAGCTTGAAATTTAAAATTTTCATCAACTACTAAAAATAGTCACGAAAATACTTCATAAAAATTTCAAAAATATTTGATCAATTTTGAGTCAAGTATTTTTTTTGAAAATATTGGAAATCTTTCGTTTTTTGTAAGTTTTTAAGTAATACAATTTTTAAATATCGATATGAAGACTTGAAAATTAAATTATAACTCACTCACATAATTGTCTAATGGATCTAAAAAATCACAAAAATCGTATGTCAACTTTTTGTCTATAACCGTTTAAACCCAGCTTTTTGACGAAATCGTTAGTTTTACCTAAAATTACACACTTTATTCAAGGTTTTGCTTCGAAATAACGGCCACCCTGGTTTCCTTATATGTATAGTTTTGATAAATAAGTTAAGTGTATTTCTAATTAAGAAATCTTTAATTGTTAAAATACGGTAAAATTTATAATTTTCATGATTCATTAAATCGAAACAAATTATTTTCTTATTGTTAAATTAACCCAATATAAAATTGATAACACTAGTCTTGTGTACTACACAGAATCTCTATTCAGAACAATTTAATAAAGAAATGTTTTATCGTTTCTTTAAAATTTAACTCACTACTACGAGTATCCTATCCGAGAAAATGAATAATACCAATGAAGCAAAGTATGTTTGTCTTTTTTTGACGATATAATTGTTAAGAGTGCTATCTGTTGAGTTGACTTGTTTTTTTGGGCTCAATGACTTTTTTCTTTGTAATTACAGATTAAGTTGTCGGAGTGCTTAACAATTATTTATAAACAACAGTAAATATAATCAAATATCATTTAATAAACAATTATTTAAAATTTACCTTTTTTTGGCCAGTAGTTAATCTTTTTATGTTCTTCGGATTCTTTGAACTCTTCAGAGTCATCCCATGTTTCCGCATCATCACTAATAATCATTCCTATTAAAAATATCATAACGCTTTATTTTGGCCGTAACGGCAAATTACATACAAATAGATAAATCACTGTTACTTTTCGAATAAAGTTCTATAAGACTATTGCTTAAGTGACGGTTGTGCATCAGTAGAGTGTATAAGAATTAAAAAATCACCTATATATAAGGCTGATTCAACATTTTTAAATACCTTCATAAATAAAAAAGTAAAGTAATTAGTAAACTATAGAAAAGAAAGCTGGACATACTTGGCACCACGGATATTCTTCGCTCTGCGGGTCAGATAAATTTAAGCAGATACTCTTGGTGGATGTGTAAGATTTTAAAGAAAAGATAAATCATTTCTTTAATAAGACGATTCTGAAAGAAGGAAGTTAATGATACACTGAATAAGAATAATCGTCATTTTCAACACACCCACCAACAGTATTTGACCCGAAGAGCGAAGAATATCGTTGGTGCGAAGAATGTCCGGCTTTCTTGTCTATACTTAACTTTACTTTACTTTTTTTTATCTAATAAACAGAGAAAAGGAAAAAAATTTAATGAGAAAAAAAAAAAGAGAAAAATGTACATTTTTTTCAAATTTTCAAAATTTTCTTACGCTAAAATGTTTGTTATATTATTGTTTGTTGATGAATAAAATTTTCATAAAAATTGAATCAATAAATGATGGTTTCCAGGTCTTTTTTGCCAAATTTTGGGTAGTTTTTCAAAAAAAAATTGAAAAATTGAGGAATTGAAAAAATGACCTCTCTAAAGCAGTGGTTCTCAACCTTTTACATACGGCGTCACCCTAATTGAGATCCATAAAAATGGTGACACACTTAATTCAATTCAATTTCAATATTTTTTAAAAAATAACAATATTATTGCTTATGTAAATTAT
>JAIPRM010006130.1:0-19245 GCA_025469315.1 Stegophylla sp. TES_Ste_2020 | reverse complement strand
ATTCACGGGACGCAATTTACATATACCCAAAAAATATCCGGGCCGCAATTTACGTAACCCCAAAAAATATCCGGGACGCAATTTACATCAAAAAGGTACATTGGGACGCAACTTACAGTCAGCCGTTTTCGGGAATGAACAGCAATTTGGCCATCCTTGTGCTACGCTCTAAACGTGTGTACAAAATACTAGACCAATATATTATAACGCCGCATAACAATAAATATATATATATATATATATATATACGAATAATGACGTGTAAAAAAGGGAGGGACGGTCGGGGCCCAGACACACACACGCGCGCGTAATGAAAAATATATATCCATTTTTATTTCATTACGCTTATTGTACGTCTCAGGTTTCTTATTTTCGCCCAAATACCTTTTTGAAAATCGTTTTCCCTTTTTCCCCAATAATAATACTATCGCCCCCTCCCCCCTTTTGCCCACGTTTTTATAACCGAGACATTCTGGGAAGTACTTACTTTTTTAATTTACCTAAAACTCGGCTCAAGATTAATAACTTTAATCAATAGACCTTTCATATTATTTTACGTTAGGTAATTAATATAAACTATATACTATATTATATAAATAATAAATGACCAAAACAAAAGAGTTTTTTTTTTTTTTTTAAGTATATTATTTTATTTTATGTCCCTACAATTACAATAGTGCAATTCTATTGTGCATGTACGTATAAACGTTACTTAAATTATTATTTAAAAATTATTGTTTTATAATTTAAAAAAAAAAATGCACACAATGATGTTCATCCATTATTTTTTGCATATTCTACGTTTAAGAGAATATAATGATAATGTTCATATGATTTTGTGACAATATTAGCACGATATTATAGGTGTACTATAACCGATCTTGAATTTATATTTAGATAACTTTTGTAAAATCGATAATTTAAAGCGAGCTCTTCCATAGTCTCGGTTATGGAAATATGAGTGAAAGGGGTTATAATATTCTGGACGAAATGGTAAAATGATTTGAAAATATTTTGGCGAAAAGTGAAATGTAATTTTTTGGGCAAAAGGGGTCTTTTTACTCATTTTGGGTAAAAAATATTTAAATTTTCTTTTATTTACTATAAATTACAAGCAATTTCAAACCAGCCCCCCAAACTCAATTAATATCCGAAGTCTTTCGGGTTCTAAATAATTTCGGAAACGTAAAGGTAGAGAGCTGTATACACGTACATTAATAATAGAAAAATAAAGGGAGAGCTAAAATTATAAAAACGGGATTTTGTGCGTTGTATTGGTGCTAGACTTCGGGTGAAAATAAAATCGCGTGCGCGAACGAACTTCGCGAGAATATTGGTGTAGAATATTCAGTAGCGTCCAAAAGAATATTTTATTGACATTTAATCGAGCCAGCCGTAGTTTTAACATTTTTCCCAAGGGTCGTGTCTCGAAACTTCAAAAATGTTCAATATCCGAATAGCAACTGAGCGCTGAAACGTCACGAGTTAGTTTATCGTCGCTCGTGTTTAAAAGTTAATCCGCATGCCAATTTTCAATCCGTTGCTGCGATTTTGCTGTAGCTTTCCATTTTTTTAAAAATAATTCCAAGCTTTCTAAAATTTTTTTTTTTGCCGAATTAACAAACACATATTTTGTTTATTGTTTTGGATCGTATTTGTACGCATATTTTTCTGCGTTTCTTGTTAGAAATCCGTAAGCTTAATAATAAAGAAAAATGATAATCGTATGGAAAAAGAGAGAGAAAAGAAGTGACCCAACGTTTACGGAACAATGCGAACAATAAAAACAGAACCTATACATACACAATAATATACGCGAGTATACACATTAAATATAGGTCGGCCGTATTATTATTTTTATATTATATATATATATAAGTACACCACCACCGGGCGTTTTTGCCGGGCCTTAATTAATATACACTGGGTGGTCTCCGCGGCCAGCGTCACGACATGTCAACGTCGTCGTCGTTCGCTCTGTGTATGTGCCAGCCACTATTTTATGTTATTTATATATTATTATAAATTATTATAATATATGTGTTACACACACACACACACAATAATAATAATTATACCTATGTACATTATCGAAATATCATCATAATATCATATCGTTATAGGTTATACCGGATCGGCTTTTTATTATTATTATTATTATTATTACTAAACACCGGATTTATATATGTTTTTACATATTCTTACTGGGTCTATGCAGTCTTATGAGAGTAAAAAATTTGGACGATTCGTTTACTTCTGAGTTCAGAGGAAAAAGTTTTTTTTGCCATATTTCAGTACGTATCTCACGGGTTGGAGAATATTTAACCCATTTAGCATATTTCGGAATATTTTTTGTAAATTGTGAGAAAAAATTTATATTACGATACCCGGAAATTTTTTTTTGAACATTTACAATTTTTATATTATAATATACATATATTATTATAATACAATTTTGCAAAAGTATACCTAACTATAATTTAAAAGAAGCCAAAGGAATATTGTTGTTTTATTTTAAATAAGTATTATTATTTTATATTCCTAGTCATTTTAATGAATTCCATCATGCAAGTGTAAACCACACTTAAATAATTAACATTTAAGAATTATCTATTGCTAAATAATTTGTTTTGTTTTATTATGTTTTAAAATAAATAATTATTTGTTATTTGTTGTTGTGACTTTAGTGCTTAATACAACGTTTAGTTGAAATATACTTAAGGAATATTGTTTTTATGTTTTGGTATTATGCTATTATATTTATATATTATATTATGTTCCTACTCTTACTTTCAGTGCAATAGTATTCCTCTATAATACTTAATAATATACTTAAGAAATATACTTCACTATTAAAAGAATGTTGTAAAAAAAACATAAAAAAATGCATATTAAAGCATATATTGATATTAATTGATTATTTTTTCATATTTTTAAATTTTTTCAAGAGAATATTATGAGAATATATTAAGGTTTTTCAGAGAATATTAGCATAATATTTTAGGTGTTTTAAGAGAATATAAATGCGGTCTTTAATAATTATTACCGTCATTATTGTTATTGTTTCGTTACGGACGAACGTACATGGTGTCTCAACCGCCGGACATACTTCGCACCATAGATGCCATTCGCTCCTCGGATGGTATATTCTTGGTGAGCTTGTTGAATTAAAAAAAAAAAAAAAAAAAAAAACAATAAATCGTTTCTTCGACACCACAAACGGTTCTGACCGGATATACAAACAATCATTGTCGATATTATATGCACAAAATATGTTTTCGTTGAGAATTATTGTCTCGCGAAGAAAAATCATTTTCAAAACTAACGATTCTCCTGTGAATCGAGTGTAAACGGTTACTCCCGTCCTCCCTTACCCCCTTAGTCGGCGGCAAAAAATAGGGGTGGAAAACATAAGACGCCCCTCATAGGGATTGTAAAAACGTTAAATCTGTCTCCGGACGGACTCTCGTCACGCGTCTTTGGATCATTCGGTATATATTTTTATACGTCGCACAGCACCGGTATATAGCAGAAGGTTTTGGAAATTGCGTTTCAACCCTTTGTTTTATGCGCGCAGGGGGGGGTGGGGGCGGGTTGGCGGTGGCTCATTACCATAACGATAACATTATATCCGTCCCCCCATGTGTGCGTGTGCGTATATGTACGTGTACGGTCCTTAAAGTTTATTATTATCCAGTCGCGTGTTGTTACGAAACTTTATACGCGGCGGCGTACGTATTTAGATTATATGCCGCGCGCGCGATTACGACATCGATGATTATTTTATTTATTATCATTATTATTATTATTATTATTATTATAATACTGTGTATTATTTTACAATGAAACCAACACACGGTATTTTTTATATTCTACGTGGCCGTAATCGTGGTAGTGGCGTGTAAAACATGATCTAAAAAAAGAAGTTAATAATATAAAAAAAAAAAAATGTTAGAAAAATGTCCAACATTTTTTTTTTTCACATTTTCAAAATGTTCTTGTGCCAAAATCTTTCTTATATGATTTTCTACCTATGTTTAAATTTTCATATGGTTCGGATCAAAAAATAATGGTTTCCGCGTCGTTTTTGTCAAATTTTGGGTAATTTTTTCCAAAAAAATAGAAGAATTGAGAAATTTAAAAAATGACCTCTTTACAGTACAATCTAGAGGCAAATCCGGTTTCAAAAAGTTACTGATCGAAACTTTTGGACAAGTATTTCCATACGAAAAGTTGTACACAGAAAAAAAACATCATTGTAAAAACACTATAGCTTCTTCACTTCGTTCAGAATCTAAAATACGCGTAATTATCTGTCACTATACAGACCCCTCTCGCGTTCGTTCCGATTTGGAACTCGTCAAAGAACTTTTAGAAATTTAAGTCCACTCTTTCTAAGACCGTTGGCGTATTTCTCACAAATACTTATGACCTCCAGTTTAAAGAGGACTCAAATTTTTTTAAAGGGATTTTTCACACATTCTACCCCGTACAAACATTTAGTTCAAACTCAAAAACAATATGAGTTCTTAAAAACTATGTCTAGTTATTGTAATTTATAAAATATATAGATCCGATCTTCCAAACTATAAGTGACAACTAACAGAGAACGTGAAATATTTGGAAAATATACATAAACTGATTCGTTTCTATCAAATCACGAGTTCCTTAAATTATATATATAATCGAGAAAGCTTTAATTTAAAATTGAAACTTTTACGAATTGTTATTTCTGTTCAGTTAGTAAAAGTTGAATTATTAAACAATCGTTTACGAGAAAAGAAAAAAAATGTACAACGTTGTATAAAAATTGTTTTCTTTTTTTAATTATTTAAGACGTTTTTAAGTCATTTTCACATTTATACAAGAGATTTTGTTGAGATTATTAGAACATTAAATTTCCTAGTTATTACTTATTCTAAAGATAATATTGACTTTGTTTCCCCGGTATTGAAAATGTGGACAATAGCTCATTAAAGAATAATTTTAGATGTACCTAATGTGAATGTGTAACAACTATTGTTAAATATACTGAATATTTGAAGACCAACATTATTGTCGTCTATTATTTATAATTATAAAACAAAGTTTCATAATCGTTTTATAGGAGAGAAGATTGATGGTTTCTTTAAAATTCAACACGCCCACGAAGAGTATCCTCCCCGTCGGAGGAGTGAAAAATATTCAGGGTACGAAACTATAAATTTTTGTAGATAACGTAATTTTTTTACACTTTTACCGCCTCAGAATATATTTTATCCTTTTTCGTCTCTCTCTCTCTCTCTCTCTCTCTCTGTTGCACAGACACACAGGATACGCCACCGCCGTACGCGCGGGAATTCACATCACGTGTGCGTTAAATCGATCGTCACCTGGCGCGAAAACTCATTTATTTTCCGCGGCAAACACTTTCCTTAATTGGTATCAACCCCCTACCCGGCGTTATTCGTGTAATTTGTGCTTTTGACGGTTTAAGTACCCCTAATTACATGCATAATACACGCGCGTATCATGTACGATTGACCCTAATTTTTGGAATTCATGTGTGTGTGTGTGTGTGTGTGTGTGTGATAATTATCGGTTTTGGTCTGTTTTGGGGAGGTCTAGTTTTGGTGTTTTTCTTTCGACAGAAACACACGTATATTATAATATTTAATTACAATTCGTTATTCAAAGGACAAAACAAAATCAATCTCGACCGGCACACACACCAACATCGGTCATTGTGGTAAATTAATTTAATTAACAGTGTTTGGGTCATTGCCACGATATTAATAGTGTCACTATATTTTTCGTTTCAAACGCGATACTACAAAATATTCAACATAATTGCCGTGACTATTTTCGTAGTTTATCATCTTTTAGATTCTGAACGAAGTGACGGAGCTAATGTTTTTACAATGATGTTTATTTTTTTTTTTCCTGTGTACAACTTTTCGTATAGAAATACTTATCCAAAAGTTTCGATCAATAACTTTTTGAAATCAAATTTACCTCTAGATTATACTTTAAAGAGGTCATTTTTTGAATTTCTCAATTCTTCAATTTTTTTTTTTGGAAAAAATTACCCAAAATTTGACAAAAACGACTAGGAAACCATCATTTTTTAATCAGAATTTTATGAAAATTTAAACATAGATAGAAAATCATATAAGAAAGATTTTGACGCAAGAATTTAAATGTAAAAAAAAAAATTTTGGACATTTTTCTAACATTTCTTTTCTCATTTATTTTTTATATTATTAACTTCCCTCGTTCAGAATCGTTTTATTGAAGAAATGATTTATCGTTTCTTTAAAATTGTATACACCCGTCAAGAGAATCCCACCCGTCGTGCGAAGTATGTCCGGCTTTTTACATTTTAACGTTAAAATTTTATTAGACGAAGATGCGAAATGTTCGCGTACTGCCTTTATTTGCATGATCTTTTAAAATTTACAAAACGTTTAACAAATGACCTGAAATTAAAATAACGATTCGAATTCATTGAAAACCGTATTTTCCAACCTCTTTTTTTTTTTTTTTTTATATGCGTACCTTCTCAGTTTTTTTATTTCCAGAAACACTTGATGATAGAAATATTAGTATTTATAAGTTCCATCCGTTAAATTTTACACCGGATATTTTTATGTAGTTAGTACTTTTCGGAAGTAGTTTTTCTCGGATCACTACAATACTTCTTCTAAGCTTTTGGTATTGACAAAAAAAAAAAAAGAAAAAAGAAAAGAAAAGAAAACAGGAAAATATGCCATAAATTGAATTTTTATAAAACCGATTTTAATTTTTTAACATAACTTTGAAAACAAAAAAGTGCTTAAAACTTTCAATAGCTACTAAAAATAGTCACGTGAATTTTTAATAAAAAATTTAAAACACATTTGACCCATTCTGAGGTGAGTATTAACTTTGAAAATATTGGAAATTTCTCTGTTTTTTTAAATTTTTATTTCATATAATTTTTACCTCTTGGTGTTAAGTCCTTAAAATATAATACAAACTACTCGTAATTTTTTTACTAATACTACTAGTAAAATATCGAAATTCTTAAATCATTTTATAGCCGTTTAATGTTGGACTTTGTACAATACTGCAAATTTTTACGTGAAACAACACTAGCTGTACTATTTAAAAAGGTTTTTATCGTTTACTTTTGAAATGTTTTCTTATTTTTTTTTTGAAAACAACAAATGTAATTAAGATTTAAATATTATATTGCATTATGACGTTTATGAGAAATTTTAGATATAGAAAAAAATCAAAAAAAAAAAAAAAAAAGATTAATTTTTGTACAAAACTTACCAATTTACTGAGTTTAACATACATTTCAACGGTAAATTCCACACCTCTATAATTATTAAATATAACATCTCTTGAATTCACAAAATTATTTCCTATACTTTGTTCGTGAACTAAAACAGTTATTATTTTTGAAATGATTTTTTTTGGATTTTATACTTTAAAAAACATATAATATTATATTTATTATGTGTTTAAAAAAAAAAAAAAAACTACAATAAACTTAAACGACACGTTGTTACTACTGGTGATCTTTATGAGGTAATAGAAACACATACACATAAACGCGTTATTTCTCAAACAATGTACGCGCGGTACGCGCATTTTTCCAAAATGATAAATTATTATCAAGCTTTTGTCGTGAATTGTGAGCAATAAAATACACTGTTTCCACAATCGTTTTACTGTAATGTATAGCTCGAGATTAAAACCAGAAATTGTATTATTACGCCAAATTAATTGCACGCAGGGCGATTACTGCATTTTCACGAGTGTTAAGCGAACAGAGATTCGAAATATATGGCAAAAGAAAAAAGAAATACCGCTACCTATTTGGGAGTTTTCGGTTTAAAAACAATAAAATACTTTCGAAAATTAATGTCGTCACTTTATTCAAATTCCACAATATTATAATAATATGGTGATTTTTGAAATAATTTAAATACAATTTACTAAGGATATATTTTTTTCCCCCGAAAGTGCAGTAAACTCTCATAGTTTTAAAAAATAATTCCTACATGTTAAAAAGATAATGAATTTTAGTGTTTTACTAAAAAAAAAAAAAAATAAATGTTTCCGAAAGACAATTATGTTTGAATGGTACTTTAGAGACGTAAATTTTGGAATTCTCTAATTTCAAAAAGTGGCTGGTTAAGACTTTTGGGCAAGTATTTCCATACGAAAAAGTGTTCACAGAGAAAATAAATAAACATCACTCTAAAAACAATAGCTTCTTCGTTCCGATAAAGATTGAAAATAGTAAATTAGGGAGAGATAAATTTTCCAACTTTTATGTAACATAATTTGACGTACATTAAATTGCAGGTGACTGAAATGGTCGGTTATGTAATTTTTGTAGTTAAAAAATTATTTATTATTATTCACGAGTATAATCATACACAATTTCTACGATTCGGAAATTAAGTACTTGGTAAAAAAAAAAAGAAAAAAATCTTTATTTCTATAGGTTAGGTTAGGTTATTTTATTTTTTAAGTAGACATACCTGCAAATAGTTAGAATTAAAAATTAACTCTTATTGAATCATTAGATCTAATGACTTGCGTTCCAGCAGTGTTATGTAGAATATAAAAACCATAATTTTCCAGAGTTCCTTATTGAAACCGATAATAATCAATTATTGTTTTTGGAAAACGAAATTTGTTTACATAAATGTACTCACAGTTTCAAAGGAATTTCTTCTCATTACACGAACGCTTTCCATTGTCATAAATCTCATCCATCATCATAATCTAAACCTAACGAACAACACCGGCGGTGTGTTGTAGACAACATTTAATATATACACATATGTAAATATATATATATATATATATATGGTTAATAAAATAAAAAAATCAGGACAATTTTAATGTACACTAGTTGAATTCAACGGTGTTTACAAAATTGTCATATCTCTATAATATTCAAGGAGATATTAAGTAATAGTATTAATACATATTTCAAACGTCTTAGAGATTCTCAAGCATTATGAAGAACTATAATATATTATTCGAATGCTTAGGTCTCATAAAACACTTTTTGAACATCAATTCGTGCACACGTATATACAGAAAAAAACAATATTATCCATTTTGGAACCGATGGTCAGCAGATTCACATAGAGCTATATAACTCTATGTGGATCTGATAATATCTAAGTCTGGATATGAAATTTGATTTTTGTCTTTAAATATAAGGTAATTTTAAAAATCATCTTATATGTATATCTTTTTTTATTTCAAAAATCTTCAGCACAAAGCAATACTTGGTAGTTCTAGCACACAACAGAGAAAGGATTAACGTGATGTTAAATGAAAATAAATATTCTATAAAAAAAAAAAAAACTCATTTATTATTAGATAATTTATTTTTGAGTTAGATACATCAAAATAATTAAAATCAAGTACATTTTACTACACATTTCTAGTACGCTACTAAACGTTTTCCAAAATGCCTTTTCTCAAAAGTACAGACTAGATGGAAATTACAACGAAAACTTATAAAGCTATTATGCCTTCACGGTTATTTTTGAAGCACTCGAACCAACACCAAAAAAAAAGTATAAATAAACGGCGGAAAACAATGGTTGAAACGAAAACCACTTCAAAGCGTTTAAACAATTCGTTCTTCGTTTAACCAACAACATATTATAAAACTTTGAAAATTTCCTCGAATCGATATCGTTACGATTAAATAATTACAATACATTAAAACGAAAATACATATTATATATATATATATATAACCACATAAAAGCAAACCGAAGTAAACCTCTTAGCGTTCCTTAAAAAATATCAAAATGTTCACGCGTAAGGGCATAATTTAAGAGGGTTGATAAATAGTGACTGTGGCAAGATTCGTCCCAAAATGCCAAATTATCAATTTTTCTAATTTTATCTATGTACTTGATGCGTTTTGTTATAGATTATTTCGATTAGTACTTTAAACGTGACTATTTAGTAGTTTTAGAACTGCTTCTCAAGGAGGGGGTAGGGATTATTCAAGATTTCATTTCATCAAAATATTTTCCATATACTGTCTATTTATATTTAAATTTTCAAAAAGTTTGGATCAAAAAAAATTTTGGAAATTTTGGAAAAACCATTGAGAATTTTACAAAATGACCTCCCTTAAGTAACTTCTTGGGGGAAATTCTGATTCAAATTGAACTAGAGTCAAAAAACAGGTAATGAATAAACGTTTAACTACATTTGGTTCAAGTAAGGAATTATAACAAAGTATTTGAAAAATAAACTCCATTTAAAAGTATAAATAACAATTTGAAATATTATAAAAACTGCACTGGCTCTAAAATATAATATGTGTTCAAAAAAAATAGCTAATGTTTGGTTTTCAATTTTATTTTCGTACAAATAAAATATAGTTTAAAATAAACAAATAGTTATTGTTGACAGAGATGATTGATGAATGTCGCTTTTCAGTCGCCGTCATGTAAACAAAACTTCTTTTTCACTGTGTATAGAAAAAAAAAAATAAAAACTAACTTTTACACACGTCAATGATTAAAGTTGAATTTTTTTATTCTAATCATGTAATAAGCGGAAAAAGAGTAAAACAAAAAAAAACAATAAAGAAATTATTGGTATAAAATATTTTTTTCATATAAATCACTTAATTCGACCCGAGTACAGTTGACAGACATTATTTTCACGAACTAGGTAGGTGATGTTTCTTAATTTGTAATACTCAAAAATTTGTTGATTTTATTAATTTTTTTTTATGGTCTCTAACTAGACGACTAAGTCGCACGATTTATTTTGTAACGGTTCACAAACAACACTCCTCCCCTAAAAATTTCGGTTCTCGATTAAGACAGTAATAATGTATTTGACAGCCCCCCATTCGGCTACTCTAACTCGCGCACGTTATTCTAGGGTGACCATACGTCCTGTTTTATACAGGATCGTCATTTATTTCGGCTCTGTGTCCTGTTGTCCTGACAAACTTCTCTCAGGACGCTTTTTGTTCCGTAATTTCAAGTCTGTCCCATATTAATCCGATTTTTTGCCTTAATGTTGATTTAAAATTTTTGAAATGAAATTATTGAATAAAACAATGTAAGGATCTAGAAATCTAGAAATTTTGAAGACACCATAAGATCAATTTTAATCGTAAAACAACATTTTAAAGAATATGTCGTGTATTGAACTGCATTCATTTAGAATATCCCAAATTATTAAACAGAATCACTACTTTTGAAAAATACGAAATATCAAACAGTGAAGATATGTCATAAACAGTAGCCATCAAAATGAATTAACAATTTTTTTTTTTTAGAAAGTAGTGAAGTATACAATATACATGAATAAAGGAATTGAAGAAATTTTAAAAATTAATTTAATTTAATTGTGTTAGATTTTTATGTTTTTCAAAATAATGTTTTTGTGTTTAACTTTAATCTACAATAAGTAGTTTAAAAATTATACTTTTTCATGATTCAAAAACATAATATATATGTATAATGTATATATATATATAATAAATACTTATTTATTTAAAAATATTTTTGTCCTGTATTTTATTTTTTCAAATATGGTCACCCTACGTTATTCGAATACATTTCTACCGCGTATACACTCAATCTCGATAAAATTATCATGTTACACTGTTATGTGCACATACGCATAAAGTCGAACGTCGTCGTGTACCACACACACACACACACACACACACACAATAATATATGTAATATGATATAATCAAACGCGCGCGTATACACACACACACACACACACACATACACACCGATTACGATATTGTAACTTCCAAACCATTAATCTCCCTGCACGTCAAACTATCTATTCATTCGGACGTTCCGTACTCCAAACGTATTTAGCTGCATCATCACTCATACATCAGAGACGCTACTGCACATTTGTTGCACAAAGCAATTATTATTATTATTAGTACATCATCAAGTATACTACGCGCGCCTATAATAGTCTATAGTCGGAGGAATAAGTGTTATATTCAAAAGCATTAAACACCGATGACAGTAATGTCTCATTGTTGACGTGTTACTCTGGAAATATACGTGTTAGAACCGACGACGTGTACACACGCTCGTCTCGTAGGTATATCACCATCGCAATCGGTAGCGGATCCACAGGTCGATTGAGCGGCGGCAGAGGGAGAGTCGGAACTGAAGTGTACTGTCAGTCGTGTCACGTTTTCCGGGCAGTACGCGCCTAAATAAAACGATGATCTGGGGGAAACGCTCGACAACGCATTGTTGACATGGCCGTTGGGACGTCGATATTTGAACGCAGAAGGGATATTTAAAGTTACGCGTAAAATGGAATGAAAAACTTTTTAAATAAAAATCCGCGACAAAATAATACCAATTAAAATGCGTGTGGTCTTTGATTAATAATTATTGTTCTCGAAAAGTACATGCCGGGCAAATGTAATTTTCAATGAACTTGAAAAACGGTGAAAATCGAAAAATTATCTACGTAGAAGAAAAATTTGACGAAAACTATTATTTTTTTTAATCCGAACTTTATGAAAATTTAAACATAATTAGACAATAATATAAGACAGATTTTGACGCAAGAAAATTTTGAAAATGTGAAAAAAAAATTTTCGGACATTTTTTTTTTCTCATTCCGTTTTTTCCCCTTTATTTATTAGATAAAAAAAAAAGTAAAGTAAAGTATAGACGTACTCGCACCCTGGAAAATATTTTACTGAATACCTGAAGAGATTGAATATTATTTGATATTTTTATTTATTTGTAAACATAAAAAGAATAAAGATTAAAAAAAACAGAAATTTCATAAATAATAGAAGAAGAATTAATAATACAATTTTTAAATATTTCGAGTTTTTACAGTAAAATGTATGTTTTATAAGAGATTACTTTAGCATAAATGCAAGCATATTTTATAGGTTTTTTTAGAGCTATAAGTCTCTAGCCTTAATAATGACGGCGGCGGCGCGTATAGCTTTCACGCGATTATACCGTATAGGAATGTGTATTTTCTTTTTTCGTCGTCGTCGTCGAAGTAATAATTTATGCATTTTGTTATGCAGTCAGGTCCATTTAACGAGGCTTGATTGCATTAGGATTTCGTAAACGTGGTCGGTCGCTGGCAGTATCACAGCCTCAGATCGTTGACTATTGGAAAGCAATTTTGCGCGGTCTTTGTATTGACTAATAATAGTAATAATAATAACATAATTATTATTATCATTTATAACCTGACTGGTAAAAGAAAAAAAAAAAAAAAAAAGAAAAGAAAATCCAGTAACGATCACCTGCAACAGGTACCACACAACGCATACGCGTACAGTATAATATGTATATAGGAGGTACACCACCACCTATCATGACGCTCGATTAGCAACTGACCCGGAAAGGTCAGTCATCTCGCGGGCTGATATTACACGCGCCACATACCGCGTACACACAGTACAGTACACCATACACGATGTGATTGCTTTATAAATCATGATCTAGCATGCGAGCGAAAACGTATAAATCTTCTATTGTAATAACTCTTTTTTTTTTTTTTTTTTTTTTTCTGTCTGTAATCGACCGTGTGCACGCTTTTCGTTACCGCAAGTCAAATTATTTAAACTATTCGTATATATTATTATTATGATATTATTATGTTGTATGCACTGCTGCTGCGCGTATACCTTCTATGCCGGCAGTTGATGGTCACACGCTCGCGTGTTCGGACGACCGAATAACCGACGATTATCACGACGATCCGGGGTGAGGGAGGATATTCGCCTTATCCCATATAATCGGGTAAAACCTAAATTGGTAAAAATTTTTACCTGGAATTTGACGGCACGTTTGGGTAGTGTTTTTAACGAATTTAATCGCCATCGCCGAATATAATAATACACGGTGATTTTTTTAAGCGTGCTCAATGCTCATTCCTTTTTTTGGCCGTAAAAATGCAAAATGTGTTATGTGTAGAACCAAAAATAAAAATGTATACCAACTCCTTAATTTGGTTTTTTATCAATGTTATTTGGACTTAAAAAATAAGTTACTTCTATAAACATAAGTTACATTTTTTTAATAAACACAACAATTACCTTAATCCGGCTGAGATTGTCTAACAGTCGATTAGAATAATTGTTAATCTGCGAACAATTTTAAGTTTTTACTGCTTCTAGTACCATTTTTGTTTTGAGTTACAATTAAAAAATAACTAATCGCTTAAACCTAAATTGTGGCATATTTCGTTTAAATATAATCGATAATATGTCATTACGCTTGGAAAAACTGTTTGAAACTTTCAAAAAAATGTACCGCCGAATATCAATGTTGTGCACGCACTATTCAAACAAATTTTATTCCCATTGTTGTTTCAAGACTTTCAGAGCTGTTCATACGGGTCTTTTCGTGCGCGTTCCAAAGCGAACACCCCGCCGAGTCGATTGTTCGTGTGGCCTACGATTATATCCTCGTCGTATCGTCGTCGTCGTCGTCGTAATAATATTCGGGTGTGTGTGTGTGTGTGTGTGTGTGTGTGTGTGTGTGTGTGTGTGCGCATTCAAAGCGGCAGCGGAGCCATCTCTTTCACTCTCTCACTCTCTCTCTCTCTCTGATTACCGGTTACAGCGGTTAATTATGTGTACCACACATCCAACAGTGCACACACACACACACACACACACTTCTACTGGCCACGGAAGTGTTATCCTCCCATTAGGTCTTAACGTGATTTGATTTAATTAGAAACGCGCTCGTCCGCCGCCGCCGTCCGTACACCGTGCGAGATACGTGTTTTGTGTACACCTATACACAGTAGTATTGCATTGTGTAGGTGCTGTGTATATTACACGCACGTATACGCACGGAAAAAAATGAAAGAAACGAAAAATTAAAATTAAAGACGCCGTTCGATCTATATCATTACGAACAGTAATTCCATAATACGTTTCTACGAAAAGACACGGGTGTTGGCCGTTATTGTTCTATCGCGATGCGCTCACACACGTGTAATAATAATAACACGGGTTTTAATTCAAAACTATACTCGTTCGAATTCCGATTTCGGTGCGTCGAAATTCACGGAAAAATCACCGGAACGAAATTCCGCAGTTATATAACAAATTGAGGATTCCGTTTGGAAAAAAAATAAAAATTTGTATCGCTGCACGGAGCATTTTTAGGGTGACACGAAAAATTTTCCGCCGAAAACCGCGGTAGTAACGCGGTAGTATTCGTAGTCGGAGCCGTGCAAAGGGAGGGGGGGGCAAATAGGGCAAGTGCCCCGGGGTGGCAAAAGTAGCAGTATTTTAAAAAAGGGCGGCAAAAATTTAGTACTTTCCCATTCCCAGTAAGTAATTCATACTCCAAGTTCGTCACGGTCACAATCGTTGACAATATTGATGTGTACGTCTCACATAAAGATAAAATAAAATAAAATATTTTATCTATGAAAAATGTGTTGTATGTTATGATTACACGAACATCTAGTACCGTCTGGGTGTGATTTTGGATCTATAAAATTACTGATCAAAACTTTAGGACGACAAGTATTTCTATACGAAAAAGTGTATACAGAAGAAAAAAAATAAAATAAACATTATTGTAAAAACTTAAGCTTTAAAAAGCCGGACATACTTCGCACGATGGGTGTTCTTCGCACAACAGGTGGGATTCTCTTGACGGGTGTACTTAATTTTAAAGAAACGATAAATAATTTCTTCAATAAAATGATTCTGAACGAAGCAAGTTAATAATATAAAGAATAAATAAGAAAAAAAAAATGTTAGAAAAATGTCCAACATTTTTTTTTTCCCATTTTCAAAATTTTCTTGCGCCAAAATCTTTCTTATATTATTTTCTATCTATGTTTAAATTTTCATATAGTTGAGATCAAAAAATGATGGTTTTGAGTCGTTTTTGTCAAATTTCGGGTAGTTTTTTCCAAAAAAAAAAATAAATGAAGAATTGAGAAATTTAAAAAATTACTTCTTTAAAGTACAATCTAGAGGCAAATCCGATTTCAAAAAGTTACTGATCGAAACTATTGGACAAGTATTTCCATACGAAAAGTTGTACACAGAAAAAAAATAATAAATAAACATCGTTGTAAAAACACTAGCTTCTTACTTTGTTCAGAATTTAAAAAAAATATATATATAATTTTACAGTTGAAAAAAAAAGTATTTATAATTTATTAGTCTATTTTTTATTTAAAAATATTCCTATTATAGATAGTATAATATAAAAAAAATAATATTTTTACAATCTTTTAGTTAAAATGTTTAGATTATGTAGTAATTTGCGAGCGGAGCAGCGAGCAACTTTTTTTTATCCACGTTTAAAATTTAAATGTTTTTAGAATATTAGGGGCGCAAAATATAATTGCCCTAGGGCGCCACTGATTGTTGGCACGGCAACGATTGTTCGTAGTACTCGTTTCGATTATCAAAAAGCGACGGATTTACAATAGGCCATGGCTAGCGAATCTCTATAACGCGTACACACGTATTGGCAACAGCGGTGTTGAGCATTATCCCGTGCGTGCGTATCCAGTAATCGCGTAGGTATTACTATTATTATTATTATTATTATCATCATCGTTATTATTATTATAATATACGTACAATAATTGTTGTGTGATATACACGCGCGATTTACTTGTGCAGTACACCATCACCCACTACAAGACTATTTCATATACGTGTATAACACAATATCAGCACACACACACACACACATATGTATATAATACAACGTTATTATGCTCGCACACACACACACACACTGCGTCTCGTCCCCTGACGTCCCTTACCCGCCAGCCAGCCAGTTTATACCTCATGTCTCTCCGACGCTCCGATATTATATTGCAATTATTGCCGTGCTCGGGATAGAGACGACGACGACGACGACGGGAAACGGGATTCGTGGGTGAACGCGCCGAGATGTATCCTCCTCGTACGTGACGCCATTGATCCGCCGCGCGCGCGAGCAATCGTATTAATAACGCGCGCGTACAGTATGCGGTTCGATTGTAATTTGGCCGCCGCCGACGCGGATATTCCCATGAGGAAACGACAGGAATGATGCGTGTGTGCACTGTGTATAACCCGAGCTACGAGTATGTGTGGGGCCTCTCCTTAGATCACGACATTATTATATTATAATAATATACCGTGTTCGGCACGAAGTGATTTTTCAAATTATTGAGGCCACTGCTGATAAATAGCATTTTTTTTTTGCGTCGACTAATGCGCCAGAATTTACAATTTTATCTTAATGTGTACCGTAATTAATTATTAGTTAATTCGGTCTTAAAGTACGAAATATCACTTTTTACATCTAATCAATACGGCCGAGAACCGAAATATTTCAATATTACTATTTTCACAAGTAGTCTAAATAATATAAATTCTAAAATTCAAAATTGCCGTATTTCGGTTTATTTTGGTTCAACGTAGTTTTTTAACGATTTAATTTTGTGCCATTTTTTCTATTTTTCCTCGTGACACATTGCATATGGTATAACAAAAAAATACCAACATAATTTGGATTGTAGCGTACATAAACCAAGATAAATATGATGTATAAAATCGATATATAAATCTAATTTCTTAAACATTATTGTTTTTTTATATATTTATGATAAAAAAAAAATTAATTTATTGTACCTAATTGCCGAGTAGAAAAATTGTAGACTAAAAATTTGAGCGTTTGGATACATTTTTAATTTTCAAATCAATTTATCTCAAATCCTTTTTAACAGAGAACATATTGATAAGATTCTATTTTCTGCATTTTACCAACTATTACTACTAAAACACACTATATGAAATATGAATTCAACGTGTTTACGGTTGAAATACGCATTATATTCAAAATATTCAAAAATATGCAAATTAAATTTGATTTAACATCTGATTTAACATTTGATTCGTGAACGTTACAAACAAAAGCAGTACTAATTAGAATACGGCAATGCACATTATAAAATCCTAGTCTTAGTCGTTAACATTATACGATTATAAAACTAATCGTTGATTACTTCACGTTGCATTGTAAAATAACATTTCGTTCACTCTTTAATAAACTTTTTAATTATTTCTCTTTTGCGATTGCATAATGCATTATAATTTGGCGTGTTTTCCCTGTTCGAAGAGTCTGTGTTGAAATCTACAAAATTAACCCGTTTTTGACGACAAATTACTCAATCCGTAACATAGTAATCAACGAAAATTTAATGATAATATGAAGTACGCACACAACATGTAATTATGAACAATAATAATCAATTGATACGGTTCAGTACACACACGTGCAATGTAGTACGTACAATATCACATGTATCACCTGCACTTTCGAAAATGACGGGTCGATTTATTTAAGTACGTTTTTTTTTTTTTGTTCGGTCCGTCGGTGATTTCATTCCCCGCGTCCGATAACGATCACAACGACCATTTAGGGTCGAGGCGAGTCTATACCGTTACGCCGGCGAGTCGTACGTCCAGGGTTATTGTGGGTGGACGAGTGAAATTAATTCAATCCGATTATTATTTTGTAAAAACCATATGTTTAAAAAGCGCTGCGTCGGGTCCGGGTGGCACCACGCACCACACACCTGTTTTCTGTTTACTATAATATTTTTTTACTCGTCGATTCCCAGAATCAACAAAACGATAATCAACTCGGTTTCAGTCCTATTTTGTATTTAGAATGTCCTAAAAGTCCAATGTCACCCTTAATATATCGTTGGCATAACAATATTATTAAATTTTTTTCATTTTTTTTTTTTTTTAGATTCTGAACGAAGTGAAGAAGCTAGTGTTTTTACAATGATGTTTATTATTTTTTTTTTTTTTATTCTGTGTACAACTTTTCGCATAGAAATACTTGTCCAAAAGTTTCGATCAATAACTTTTTGAAACCCGATTCGCCTCTAGATTGTACTTTAAAGAGGTCATTTTTTGAATTTCTCAACTCTTCAATGTTTTTTTGGGGGGAAACTACCCAAAATTTGACAAAAACGACTCGAAAACCATAATTTTTTGATCAGAATTTTATGAAAATTTAAACATAGATAGAAAATCCTATAAAAAAGATTTTGGTGCAAGAAAATTTTGAAAATGTGAAAAAAAATTTTGGACATTTTTCGAACATTTTTTTTTTTTATATTATTAACTTCTCTCATTCAGAATCGTTTTATTGAAGAAATGATTTATCGTTTCTTTAAAACAAATACACCCGTCAAGAGAAT
>JAIPRM010006129.1:0-19245 GCA_025469315.1 Stegophylla sp. TES_Ste_2020 | reverse complement strand
AAATGATGATTTTCGAGTCGTTTTTGTCAAATTTTGGGCAGTTTTTTTCCAAAAAAAAAAAAATGAAGAATTGAGAAATTCAAAAAATGACTTCTCTAAAGTACCATCTAGAGCCAAATCCGGTTTTGAAAAGTTGTTGATCAAATCTTTTGGACAAGTATTTCCATACGAAAAGTTGTACATAGAAAAAAAAAATTAAAAAGATAAATATCATTGTAAAAACACTAGCTTCTTCACTTCGTTCAGAATCTGATACAGCTATTTGTTCGAAAACATAATAATATTCTTAATTCTTATCGACATACATATTATTTGTTGGCTCCCGATAAATTGACGCCCCCTCAGCTGACGCAATAAAATTTGCCACCCCGGGGCAATTGCCCTTCCTAGCCCCCGATTAAATTCGACTTTGAACCTGTACGTATATCAATAGATTATTAACGACGAGAAACGGTTATTAATTATGACGATCGCTTTTATAGCAATATCCTTGAATAATTTAAAACGTACGAGTGAAATATTATTTTTCCTAACAATAATTATTTACACACCTGTAGGTTTTTTGGAATTAATAACGCATATTATACATCGGCGGTACCCTGACTGAAAAATGGACATTGTACTGAAAGGGAAAGGTGCGCGTTTCGGCCATGGGATCGCCCCTCGAGACTAAATTTCGGTGAGATGTGTACGTAAAAAAAAAAAAATTTCACTATGGCATTCCCCGATGCAGTTCCCCTCGTCTCGTTTGATATCAAAATCGCCCCGTCCTCCCAGACCCGCCCCTTCTCCGTGACCGAGAGAGGACATCGTCACAACGAACACGGCAAAACGGTAATTCGATAATAATATTACATCGCGTGTGAAATACGAGACGCGAACGCGATACACGCGTGCGCGTTTAATATTATTATTATTATTATTACAACGCATAAATTTAAATCTAAAAACGGCGATCATGTTTTGAAAAAAATGTTTTCCATTACGAAATCTATTCTGCGACAATTTATTATTATTGTTTAATAATTCGCGAGACGTAACCATTCGATTACTGATTATTTGCATTTCGAATAATATGTAATATTTTGCCGAGTACGGGTTTATATGATTTTGAAAATACTCCAATGTGTGTGACGTGTGTGTACCTACGGTGCAGTTATACCAACTATACGCGAATTAACTACCGAATAGTGTTTTACTGACATAAGTAGTGATCTATTGTTGCCATAAACATAGGTATATAACACGCGTTACAGAGACGATAATATTATGTTGTGTATATTAAAAGAAAATAATAATTATTGCTCGTGACCTATTTAAAACGCGTACGCGCACACGGGAGATTGTAAACTCCCCTGAATGAAATATTGTAAATTCCCCTGATAGTAAACTCCCTTAAAAATAATTTTGCTACTGTATTACTTTGATGTAAACTCCCCTAAAAATTATCAGGGGGGCATTTGCTCCTAGCTGCCCCCCCCTTGGCTACGCCCTTGGATATGATAATATTATTGTGTAAATATTAACATTACATTTCAGAGTTATTTTTCGATAGGATTAAATTATATTAAATATCCGTATCTAATTGTAATACAATTTTCTGGCTGTTAGATTTGATAATCAATTATGGATTTTAAACACTTGTTGGATCTAATATTATAATAACTTATTGGTTACTATAGTATAAAATAATAATGGCTATAATTGCTATAATTTCTGATAATAATTTAAAACATTTTTAATGGAATCTACTTAGAAGTAATTCCGTAGCAAAATCACTTTAAGGGAGTTTACATATGAGTAATACAGTAGCAAAATCACTTTAGGGGAGTTTACTATTTGATAAGAAAAAAAAAGATAAGAATTTTCATTTTTAAGGGAATTTACCTAAATTTAGGGGATCTTACATATGCCCACGCACATACAGATACGTGTCAATCCTCCCACTCCTGTCATCACGCGTGCACTAGACAGTTCTCGGATATTCTCTCTGGATTGTTTCGAGGCTAGACTCGGCGGGGGCGTATATTTAGGACTGATGTTCAAGGGAGTGAGGGCTAAAATTAAATTTGACTATATAATCTCAGTGGCGGATCCAGGACCTTAATTTGGAGGAGGCGATTAGGTGAAAATTGATCAAATATATATAAAATTAATACATTTTTACTCGCTTTAAGCATTTTTAATATGCGTTTTAAAAGTTCTGGGAGGGGCGATCACCCCCATCGCGCTCTCCTCTTGAATCCGCGCCTGATTTATCCATACGAATAGCATTTATTTATTGTGATTGGGGGGAGCGGGGGGTGGCTAAAATTACTCTTTGGAGGGGCTTGGCCATTTGAATAAAAAAATATTGTACCTTAACAGGACAACCTTAAGGTGATATGAAAAAAATGAGTTATGGAAAATATAGTTTTTATAATAACTTGAACATTCCAAAAAAATCAGAATTTTCGCATTTTTCAATCCCAAAAAGGGAATGAGATGAGCACGCCTAAAAATTACCCTCTGTACGAAGCAATGTCAAACAGATTATGTGCTTATTCAGCACACTTATAACGATCGTACAGATGAAATAATATGCAAATGCATATTTATCCTAGCCCTATTGTAATTTTATGAAAATAATTTTTCCGCTACTTTAATCTTCATATACCCAAAGATTATAATATAAAAGCGAAAGTCACTCACTCATTGTTTTAAAATTTAAGACGAAATCTCGCTAACTATTTTATCTATTATTTTTTTTTTGTCTGTTCACTCGGGATAATCTTCAAAACGGCTAAACCAATTTCGACGGTCTGGTTGATAACTTTCGTAACCTACGTGGCCACACAATAATGTTAAGGCAACCCGTGACCATACGTATACCTAAATGAAGCATTGAAATGGAATACGCTTAAAGTGACCTGTTGAAAAGAATCAAATTACCGTATCGATATATTGTATACCTTGCTCAATCGGATCACTGATAAGGAACTGTTAACATTGATAAAGTACTGTTATCATATTTTAAAATTAATGTTATTGTTTTTCTTATCTAATATGATAATATGAAAATTTAATGTGGTACCAACCAAATAAGAAAAATAATTTTATTTTTCTCAAAATGGTCACTCTTAGCGTATTCCATTTGATTGCTTCAACTCACTATACGTAATTCAATTCAGTATACGGTATGGCACCTCTAAATATTCTTTACTCTATGTGTTAAGGCGACCTCTACCTAATGTTAGATAAGAAAGAAGAAAAAGGAAAAAAAGAGGAAGAGGAGGGTGAGACGCTTTCTGACTCTTAAGTCTTATTTAACGAATATTGAAAAAAATTAAAATATTAAAACAAACATTTTACACGCGGACAAAGCCATGTTATTCGAATAAGTAATACTAATATAATCTAATCCGTAACAAAATATAAAATGTTAGACTTCTTGCCCGCCCACTGGTTCTATAGTGTAAAAGCAACTTCTATTTATAAATAAAATTAAAAAAAAGTTTATCCGTTTGTATTTCGGAAACGGCTTAACCGACTTTTACGAGATTTAGACGGGCCGGTAGAGTAATTTGGTAACTATGGCAACACGCGATGATCTAAATGCAACATCCAATTATCTACAACATAAATCAAATTAAAGTGTTTATTTGTGTTTGTACGAGGTAATCGTCGGAATGATTAAACCGACTTTCAGGAGCAGTTTGAGATTATAAATAAATTTTAAAGACATTTTTTTAGTGCATTTTTTTGGGGTTTTTTAAGTTATTTTTGCATTTTTTTTTAAAAACATTTTTAATGATTGTTAAGGGCATTAAAATCCCAGTCTTAATTATGACATTGAAATAGATTTAATAGGGCCGAGGGTTCACTGTTTTAGCCGTACTCGAGTTGGCCGTTTCTGAAAATCGACCAGCCTACAAAAATTTGTGGGGCGAGGAGGCGTGAGGTAAATGCCCCCCGTCTGCTCCTCCTTAGTTACGCCACTGCGTTACATAAGACTTGGGAATTCATACGCGTACACTATTATTATTACTACCTATCTGTCGTTACGCGAAAATAAATCGTTAGCCGGTGTGAACGTCGACGATTTTTTTTTTTTGTATAGTTACGTCGTCGCGAGGAAAAATATTCCCCCCGGGGTGATTCGTGTAATATTATTGTGATATACAGATATACAGGGTGTTCCAGTACGATTTGACGAATTCAATAACTCTTGTTCTATTAATAATTTTTAACTAATTAATAACTTATTTTTTTGAAAATTATTACCACTGCACACACTGTATAAAAATTTATGTTATTTTTGTTACGTATACATTCGTTTTTCGATCCAAAATTTTCAAATTTGAAATTGTATACAACAGTTTTCGAAAAAATTTAAAGTAGCTATTTTGTGAACCTGATTTTTAGAAAAAATATTGATGCTTAACGTGCTAATAAAGATTCATGTCCGTTCGTTTTCTAAGTATGCGAATAATTTAATAATTTTTTCAAATTCTTCATTAAATAATGGTAATATGATGACGTTGATTGGTTGGTGTCGTTATGACTCATTTAACAATATTGTTCGCAGACTTCAAACAATAATTGTAGAAAATGAACTGATTAATTAACCTTTATTACAAAATTTAAGCGCCAATATTTTTCTAAAAATCGAGTTTACAAAATGGAAATTTCGATTTCTTTCAGAAAACAGTCATATGCTTAAATTCACAACAAAACCAGCCATTTCAAAACTATAAATTTATTTATCTCTTGTAATAATATTTTTACAAAATATATTTTCACACGTGTACCATTCAAAGTTTTGATTTCATATTTATTATAAAATTATAGACCGAGTATTTTACGTTATTTAAGTTTTTTGTTGTTTCTGAAAAATTTCGAAAATTGCTTATACATAACTGTTTTTGAAACTAGACGCCTCATATATATATATACTATATTCGGTTAATTTTTTCTCGTTCGACCGGCGGCCACTATCGTCGCGTGCATTTTACCGGAAAAAAATGAAAAACAAAAAATAATATTTTCGTGCTCGTTTCGCACGCGCCCTTGTAACGACAGTAGTAATACACTTATAACGATCGAGAAAACGACCGAAAAATCGTGTTTTCAAAGTGTCCTCGATTTTCCCACGTTCCGGACTCGGGCGGCGGCCGAGAAAACAACACGCACAGCCATCATCGATATCGACTATTGTTTTTCTCTCTCTCTCTCTCTCTCTCTTTATTTTTCTATTTTTCTCCGTATACGACATTTAGAGTTTTAATAGTGCCGCCCCCGTGTGTACACGGTTAAAACGTTTTACACTTTTATACAATAATAATAATATCCATGTCATCGTATTATTTTATTTTTTGTTTACTATTATTCCTACTTGAACGCCATTATAATATAAAGACTGACTATTTTACTAGACTAGGAGGCGTTTGAACACAGGTAATAAATAGCGTGTGGCAATTAATGCGCGCTTTTTTTTTTTTAGAAAACATTAATAATCGCCGCGCACCGAATATTGAAACGACGGAATACTCATTACGAAGTTGTTTTTCTCGTGTTGACGGAATGTATTATTTTTTTTATATAATCGACAGTTGTACTACGTGTCGTCGTCGGACAAACACACAAACAAAATTTACACTCATAAAATGTAGTAATCATCTCGAACTATGCACTCGTAGTTAGTATACGTATATATATATACAAAATTTTATGTAACGTCGTCAAAACAAAATCGTGAACACATTCGTCGTCGTCGTCGTCGTCGTCAAAGATCCATTTACATATTTCGGTTTGTTTTTTTTTTCATTTTTTTTTATTTAGCTGTATTCGTGTTATATAAGCGATTAAATCTCAAGACAATTGAATTGTCTTAACGACGATGTCAAACTGCATTCTTTGACGGTTCGTTTTTATACACAGAATATGTACAAAAACAGCTTTTAAACGATAATCCAATTTATAAATATCAGATCAAACTATACCGACCTTTAATTTATTGCACTACGACAATTAAAAAAATTCTAATTCAAATTTCAACCCGTTCCCCTCCCCCATAGCCATCATTGAATACAACACTATTGCCATACATGGTATATTTTTAATTTAAATAAATTATCTCAAAAGGTTTTAAGATCCACTTTTAAGATCGTGCATTTAGGATTTTCCAAATGGGGACATAATAACCAAGATCAGAACTAAAGCTGTTAATAAATATTAAAAATGTTGACGGCATAGATCCTAAAAAAAATTATCTGTTACTGATTCTCGAAATGCGAGTTAATACTCATAATGAATCATTAGAGAGTTTAGCCAATTTTTCGTTAGACAGATTCGATACCAATGACAAAATATTAGTACACAAAGTACTTAAGCCATTCATTATTACTCTTAACAACTTTTGACACAAGTCAGTTCAAAAGAATTTGCACAATAGCATATGAAACTCGTTGTCTTAAAGAAATTTTGAAAAATCGCTAATGCTAAATGATTTCCATCCTTTTCTAATATTCATTTTTTTTTTGTGATATATAGTTTCTTTTTAGTTTAAAATCGAGTACATAATTTTGAAGGTATGAGGAATAAAGCCTCCCACAGATCAATGTTACACAATTTATAATAATTGGGCGATTGGAAAAAATCCTAACAAAAAAAAGCTTGTTGTATAAACTTACTACAAATTTGAAGTATTCTGACTACAATAATAATATATAGTGAAAATAAATTAGTGTTTGAAGGACTTGTTTCATAATATTGTATTAATTGTATCGATCAGAACAAAGAAAAACACCAATAACGTTAAATAATATTTTTAATTAACGACGTTAAAACTGTAACAATAATAAAAAAAAACAAAAAATATATAGAATACTCGGTAATCGCGGTACCTATTCGAAGAATTATTGTTTTTTTCATTTTCAGATAACTCTGTCCGTGTTTTTGTAGTTTTTGGTGTCTTAAATAATATTTTTTTTTTTTTTTTTACACAGTACCTAATAATTTAATTCTACTTAATGATCGAAAAAAAATTTAATTCTGTTCAAAGACGGTATATTTTATATTCCTTCCTACACTGATACAACTGATAGGTGAAGAGGAGGAGGAGGAGGGCACGTAGAAAATTTATAAACGGTATTAATGCGGAACACGTGTATCGTTCATTTTATTTTTTAGTGTTTCAGAAATAGCTAGTGGAACCCTTAAATATATCATTTAAGGTACGGAGAATTTTACACCCTATTTAAAATTGTATTCATTATGACGGTATACACTCTACAGGTTCAGTATATAGGGGTAAACTATAAACTGTAAATTTATACGGTACATTTACAGGATATTAATGTGTGTATTAATGACTTTGCATATTATGCAAATATTCCACTAACCGGTAAAAATTGTAGAATAGTAGTGAATTTTCTATTTTATGACCTGCATAATAATATGAAACAAATGTGAAAATTTTCAATTGCATATATTTGCATATTTTGAATAAAGAGTTTTTCTAAAAAAAAAAAATACACACACATTTTTGCGATTAGAGCGCACATACTACGTTTACGAATAGTATACTAGTGCGCAATACGAATTATTTTAGATTCTGAGTGGAGTGAAGAAACTATAGTGCTTTTACAGTAATGTTTATTTCTAATTTTAATTTTAATTTTTTGCTGTAAACACTTTTTCAAATAAAAATACTTGTCCAAAAGTTACGACAAGCAAATTTTTTAAATTAAAATTCACCCCAAGATGGTACTTTTAAGAAGTCATTTGTCAAAATTTGGGAAAATTTCACAAAATTTGATAAAAAAACACTCGGTACCTATCTTTTTTTAACTCAATCTTCGTGAAAATTCAAATAAACAATAATGTGAGAAATATTTTGGCACAAGAAAATTTTGAAAAAATGTGAAAATTCTAATACTTCTTTTTTTAATTAAAATTACAATCTCATTTTTTGTTATCATAACAAACTTTATACAATTTTTATGTAAAATTGTCTCGAATAAACTGAAACTCCCTCAGAATCGTCTTATTCTGAAGAAATGATTTATCGTTTCTTTAAAATTCAATACACCCGTCAAGAGTATAGTATCCCACTCGACATGCGGAATAATTACCCGAGGTACTAAGAGTACGTCCTTTCATCATATTTTTATTCATTTTAACTGTTTCGGCGTAATTTACGTGGTTTTTTACACAAATATTACAAGCTATTACCTTCGAGAGCAAAACGGTGTTTTCGTATGAAACACGAATGTGGTCTGCATTGCTCCGCTTCCCAGAGGGAATACAATTTTTGAAATTATTATTGAGACATTATGTTAGAGTTTTAATATTGTAAAACGCAGACAACATATTATTGTAATAATAATAATGAACTTTGTGGTATTATTATGTGTCTACGGTCGCAGCACGCACTTTCCAAATAATATTACGTAGGCTTAGTTTTAATTTCAATCGATTTACCAGTTTCTTCTATTTATCGCAACTATGTTTATAATTAATGAGAAATAATAATATAATTTTGAAAATGTAAATATCGTTTTGAAAATATTGTTATTGCCCTCGGAAAAAAAAAAATATACAATATGGAAAAATCCATGAATAATTGCAAACAGAAAAATTAAAATTTTTTTTCATATCCAGAGCTGCATTTTACAAGTATATTTCACAACCCGAAAACCGAATGCTAGGCGAAATAAAATTCGAAAAAAAATGTTATTAAAATTTATATATTTCAGTATGATTATTGCTTATAATGGAAGTTATTTAGTTATTGTTAGTTGGTTATTAAATTATTAATCATACTCAATATAAATTTGATAATTATTTTTCTGTATTGTAATTAAGTGAAGCTCCTTAACCCAGCATCGTTTAATTGAAAAAACTATTTTTATTGTTTCTTTTTTTTTTTTTTACTTACTTATAAACAATGTATTCAATACATTCTGTCCAAAATTTGTTTATGAATGAGCATTGTTAAAATTTTCAAGATTTAAGCTTGGTAGATGTGTTGAAAACGAAGACTATTATTGTTTTTTATGTTTTTTATTTCCTTCGTTCGGAATCATATTATTGGAAAAATGATTTATCGTTTCTTTCAAATTTTACACACACACCCATCAAGAGCATCTGACCCTTGGAGCGAAGAAAACCTGTTGTTCGAAATATGGCCAGCTCTCTTGTGAATATACTTTGCTTTATTTTACTTTAATTTACTTTACTTTACTTTATATCGTTTATTTATTTTTGATAAAACGCATTGCCACAGATCGCCCCTTGCTTTTAAAGCGGGATATTTTTATATTCTCTTTGGTAACAACGGGGTGCATAGCTCTAAAGCAAGACAGCCCTCCCTAAAAAAAAACCATACGGTCACTTTATATAATATTGTATGTCAACTGCGTATACGCGCTATGCTGTATAGCATGTGAGTATGAAAAAAAAAAAAAAAAAGACTTAAATGGAAACAAAATTTAACGGATGAAAATAATATCCGGTTTAGCGTGTTTCACCATAACATACCAAACCACTTGCCAGTAATAATAGACAACAGTTGTTTTTGCACTATTTTTTATTATTGATTTTTAAACTGTCAATGAAAACGAAACCGACAACTGCGGTTATAGAGTTTATGATGTGTTACATCACAACATTACATGGGTTGCAACACAAAATATTATACCGAGTCGATAAAAATGATAAATAAAAACGCTGTTTAAATGCTATACGGATTCTAAACTAGAAAAATTATTCCGTTTATCAGTATATAATTTAAAACTGTCGGTGTATTTGTGAAATAAAAAAAACATAAAATGTTTAAAAATGAAAAATTTTGATGGGAATAAGTGTTTACTTATTGAAAATCGTCTTAAATATTTTCTATCTGAATTTAAATTTTTATAACGGTAAGATTGAAAAAAAAAAACAAAATTTAAAGGCGGTATTGTCAAATATTAGGTGGTTTTTTTTCAAATTTTGGAGAAACTATTGAAAATTTCGAAAAAATTTTCATCTCCCAGAAGTACTATCTAGAGGCAAATTACGATTCAAAAAGTTGCTGGTCGAATTGTTTGAACGAGTATTTCTATACTAAAACGTAATATAATATTTTACGTATCAATAATTATATCGATGCAGAGGTAAAAAATAATTACCTACAAAATTGTTGTCTTGTGTTTTAAATAAAAAATATCCAAAAAATATTTAAACCGGTCGACCAGATTGTTGAAAGTGAATTTAAATCAAAAAAATATAGTAAACGATTTTTTTTTTCATTTTTAATTCCTCGTTTTTATTTATTCACACACCTTGATATAATATACAAATACAATAATTAGTACTTGCACTATAAAGTGTAGGTAGTGTTGTATATGGATGTCGAGAACGAAATAACACTATTGGCAACGTTGACATTGCAAAATTATACTTTTATATTTTTATTTTATTTGTATGTTTAATAATAATATAATCCGAAGAATTTATTAAAATATAAAATAAGAATTTTTATTTTGATCATGAAACATGTGTATTATGGTGAACGACGAGACGAGTGATCCAAAATTCAAAATTGTCGATCAAAAATGAATTTTTGAAATTTGGTTGTACAGATCTAATATTTATGTTATTTATTAAGAAAGTACTATTTTATAATATATATATATATATATTTATTTATCGTATAAATTGGTCAAAATGGAATAAGTCATTGATTTCAACTTTAGCTGACGAAGCATGTGCAGTGTGCACATTTTATTGATTAATAAATATGATTTGATTATTTTTTTTTTTTCTGAAAACATTTAAAAGTACAAAAGTTTTAAGATGTTTTATTTAAAATTCAAATTTTTCTTTTTTTTTTTTTACAATTAAAAAAACAGATTTCCAGATCACCATCATGTTCATTTGTTTTTCAAAAACCATGGAATCAGTTCTGCAAACCACAGACAACTCTCAGGAATCCATGAAACGTATTTTATACTATACTAAAAGATGTTTTACACTCATATTAATTCAATTATTTAGCTGCTTACCAACCTGCAATTAAATGAATGCTATTAATATGTATTTAAAAATATTTATTTTTTTATAGTACTTTTGGATAGTTTTTGCCAAATTTTAAGAAAATCTAGGAAAATGCCAAAAAAACGACCACTTAAAAGAACCAAAAATTTGCTGTTCGAAACTGCTGGACAAGCATTTCAAAAACGGAAAAAGGTTTTAGGAGAAAAAAAAATTAAACATTAGCTTCTTCGCTCTAAAAGCAAATTCTGTGTTATTTTATATGTGCATTGTCATATTGTTGTTTATTCATAAAAAAAATTGTCATGCAAAAATGTGAATTTAAACCCGAGAGTAATAATTAATTTCCAACGTTTATTTTAGAATCTGGACCACTGTGCGACAATTGCGTTTTATTTCGATACTTTTTCGCTCGCCACCAAATTAACGACCGCAAACGATAATGTGTTCGAATGTTGGGAGAAAATTCCGAGGGCTCGAGAAACCCAGCTGCTGCTGGAATCTCTGTAATCGCTCCACTCGACCGCGGCGGTCCAAGGTCCGTTGGCTGAGAGCGGATGCTGGCATTATTTCAAAAATCCCGTCGACGGGGATAATGACCACCAACACATTGTGTGTACAAAAAATGTGTCTCTTTTATATAACCACCGCCACCGTGACTCGAGTGCGATAGTGGTAACCCGTTGCCGGCCACGACACCGTAGTCCCTGTGTGACCGTCAGTGCTGGTAACTTGACGACAAATTTTATCGTACGCGACGAGTAGACAACACCACTCAAATGTATGACTCGTCACAAATTTCAAAAATAAACTAAAATATTAAAAAAAAAAAAAAATGTAAAATTATTTCAAATACCATAATTTTTTTTTTTTATTAATTGTTTTAATCCTTTTAAGTATATTACATTCCAAGAATTCTATATTAATAATAATTATAAGAAAAAACGTGTAAATATGTTATACACTTAATTTTTTTTTTTTTTTGGGGATTGTATTTCTTTCAATATTAGTGAAATACCTGCGAGTTGGAACTTGGAATTTTATTGTTCAAATTGTTAAAATTAAATTAAAGTGCTCATTTGTGTCAATAGCAGTCTACAAACTGACTTTTTGCGGTTCATCTTTGTTTTTTTTTTTTTACAACTCCCAATGAAGTACTTACATAATAAGATGTTTTCCGTTTGTTCACATAATATGATTCTGAAGCCTCTTAATATCACAGATATCGATGACGTACGTATTCCATACTTTGTAGTTCCCAAAAAATTACTTTCGATAGATAAGTAAATTGTGTTATAGTTAGAACTAGAATATTGATTTTTAATGCACTAAATTTTAGGACATAAAAATCCACGTGGAGTGAACAATATCAATGGTGTGAAGTAGGTCCATTTTTTTTAAATTATTTTATTTTCATCGAGAAATATGCAAAAAAAAAACTGATTATTGTTGTGGGTTGTTAAAATTTAAAAATAAACTCGAAATGGGTTATACTATAAAAATTTTGGTAACGCCTGCTCTAAAAACAGAAAAACTCCTTTAAAAAAACCATTCATTTAATGCATTAAACATTTAACTTTGTAAAATAAGCGTACTTGAAAAATTTTAAAGGAATTTAAAAAAATTAAATATGTAATGTTCGCATACTATAAACGTTCTGAAACGAAATTGATATTTTTTGAAACTTTTTTATTTTTAAGGAGATAATTTTATTCACATTAATCTGTTCGTAAAAAATGTACAAAGTAATTATCTTAAAACACAAAAACTATATTTTCAAAATTTTCAAAAAAGAATCGTCAAAAACCAAAGAAGTTAAAATATTTGAAAAAGTTGTGGTTTTCGTTTGCATCATGCGTGCAATGAAATCTGAACTCGAATAGTAGCAGTGTTTTTGAGCTTCTAGGAAAATAATTAATTAGAGACATTAACAATACCCAAGGGTTAATGACTTATATTATAAATTATGGCCATTAACCAAGATTAAATCCTTGAGCCACCACTGTTAGGTGACCGACTAAACCACTGATTAAGTGAAACCTAATCTGTGGTTTCTACAAAATTCTTTGGGTCCCGAATCTGTGGCTAAACCGCTTTTCGTGAAATCGGTTTAAAACTCGACGGAATATTATGAAAATGGTAGCAACAACGTCGTCGTGACCGAATTGCATCGACCGCGCGTGTGCTATGCATATTTGTATGTTTTTATGCGGTCGAAAAACGAAAACATTTTTTTTTTTCCCCCGCGTAAACATAATATTATTGCGCAATGACTACAACAGAGAATTCGTTTAGACCACGTGACGAGCGACGTGGACACGTGTAGTAATCCTCCGAGTAAAACGACGTTACCCAGAACGGGGCCAGAACAGAAAAAAGGAAAAAAACATTTTTATGAGAAAAAAAAAACTGTTTGAAAAATTACAAAAAAATCAATACATATTCAAAATTTTCTTTCTTAAAAATATATTTTATATATTTCAATATTTTATCTATAGATGTATTTAAATTTTCACATTTTGGACGAAAAAAAAAAAGTTTTAAAGGCATTTTTTTCTCAAATTTAAGAAAAACTATTGAAATTCTCTTAAGTATACATCCAGAACCGGATTATGATTCGAAAAAATTGCTGATCCAAACTTTTCAATCAGTACTTCTATACAAAAAAATGTTCACAGAAAAAATAAAAATAGTATTAAGCAAACATCATTGGGAAAAAACACCAAAATCCTACAACACTACACGCAGAATCTAAAATAATAATAATAATAATACAATTTATAATCTTAGTCATGAGCAGCGTTCGGGACCAACGACGACGTTTACATAATATTATGATAATATCAACTCTGAAATCTAAATGTACATGTTTTTGCACATTCCGTAGGTTTTTTTCTGCTGTCCACTGCTTATTTTTTTTTTATTGCCTTCGTGTTTGCTTTTTTTTTTCGCATATTTTGACGAACTCGAGTCATTTCGAACCGAAACTATGCAAATTTCCACCAATCAGAAATAATATAAATTGTAAAAAGTTCAATAAAAAAAAAAAAAAATGGACGATAAAATAAAAAAGGGAAACGCAAAATAATGTGTGAGGTGGTGTAAAATCGATATATTATCGTGACGTACGCATGGCGGCGGCAGACAATCCACGTACTATCTTTTTTTTTTTTTTTACACGTCATTAAATTATTATTGTATTATACACACACCAATTACGACTGTAAAATATCGAGTTAAAACGAAAGCAAAAAACAAAAAAACAGAAATGGTAGTAATTAGGCGTATGGGTTACATAGATTAAAAAAGAATAGGAATCGATGACAATATTATTTTGAATCGATAAATAAACTTCGCAATCGATTTCGAAACCCCAGTTGAAGTTTGGAATCGGTTTTAATATATTATAAGGAACGAATTTTAATGTTCAGCATAAATTTAAAAATATTTAAATATATTATACTTGTTTTTATTACTCAATAAATTTATATTTATTCATAAAATATTGAAATATTTATGTCGAAAATTTTACTGAAACATATAAAATAAGTGCTATATATATATATAAGGTGTATCACAAAGATCTAACATTTATCAATGCAATTTCAATTTAAAATTTTAGGATCATCGTGCTGTACAATACAAATCACAATTTAAAAATGAAATACGAACGATACGAATCGGTTGCATTCGTCTATAATTCTTCACAACAGAACAAAAATGTTTTTTAGACGATTCGAGTGGAGAAGGATTTAAGACACTGTGAACTATGCCGCGGGGGGGGGGGCAGAAAAATTTCATTGAATATATTTATTTTGTTTTAATATGTTAAGATATATATAATTTTAAATTTTAAGAGTGAAGTGAAGAAGTTATTTATTTTACAATGATGTTAATTTTTTTTTTTTTTTCATTTTATTGAAACACTTTTTCGTATAGAAATACTCGTCCAAAAGTTTGTACAAAAACTTTTTAAAACACAAATCGATTTTCCGGTGGTTTCAATACTTTTCCTAAAACAAGGAAAAACTGCTGAAAAGTCGAGTAAAAACGCCAAAGCCGAGGCTTAAACTCATGAAATCGATTTTAGCAATAACTCCAAAACTCATTGGACTAGAAACTTCAAATTTTTACTCGTAATCGAATAGTGTAATATAGACAGAAAAAAATTTAAAAAGAAAATTGATCACATAAATATAGAATTTTAGAATTACTTCGTTTTTTCATTGTAAAATACTTAAATTCTAAAATAATAAAAGACACGTTTATTTAATTGTAAAATATTGTAAAATATATGAAAATATTTCATTATTCTAAAATATTTAAAATAAAATATGCGCATCAAATTATCTAAAATCTAATGAAATGTACTCGTCTGTTAATCGCTTTCCGGTATTATTCGAACAATCTAAAAATATTTATTTCAAATAAAATCCGTTCCTAAGTAATAAAAATTCTCACTATAGAATTGGGAATGGATATTTTTTTTTGAAAATTGACGAAGCACTACTTCACATTGTGATGCGCACATTACCATTAACAAAAAAAATATTTACGACAACATACTTTTCAATAAATTATGACAAAATTTAAACCAAATCGGTACACGTCATCGTAAAAATGTATTTTGAGCATAACGTACACTGACACTAACCTAAGTCTGTAAAATAGTAAGGAAAATATGTTGTTTTTATTTTTATTTTTTCGGACTCAAAGATAGATTATTTTTTTGGATTGAATTATGTAGTTTTTTCTGATTTAATTCGGTTATTTATTACACTGATTTAGGGATTTTTTTTTTTTTTCGTACTCCTGACCTAATCTAAATTAACAAATATAACTGTTTTAGATTAAATAATCCGACCGCCATAGGCGCAATTAGAGGGGGACTTTTGGGGGCTAAGCCCCTTCAAAACTACTCATAGCCCCCCCCCAGAATTTCTGAAAATTACATAAGGTTAAAGCCTTCATACATAAGGTTCAATCAAATAAACACATTGACTTGCCTCTAAAACACAGCAGGAGGACATAAGAATTAATACCGTTTTGCCCAGGTTATCACGAGACGAAATCAATCATCCCATTGCGTCCAACACGTATACGTCATAACAACAGCAACAGCTTGTTTGCCAATAACGATCAGCCAATAAAAAACCATCGCCCGTGGCACGAAACTTTTTTAAAACACTCGATAGTCGGTGTATTTGTACGTATAATATGCCAACATCAGTCGCGAATGGTGCCCCCGAACGAGACTTATGTAATTTTGAAATAATTACCGAAATGAAAAAACTCACACGATTATCATTAATTATAGTAGTGTGTACAAGATGTACCAATCGACACCTCTGACCTCACTACCGTGTACTGTGTGTGTGTATAGCTCGGTCAATAAATCTTTTTGTTTTTCCTTTTTTATGAATAATTTAAAACATTAATATTACATAGGTACGTTTTTATAAAATGAAATAATATTTTTACTATTTTTTTTTTTTTTTTTTTTTATAAAGTTTGAGTATTTTTAATAAATAGCGATCACGAGTTTTTTTTTTTACTCGGATATTCTTAAATAATGTATTTTCAGAAATGTTTTTTGTTATTTACATTTTTCTCTTTTTCGATCAATAGTGTTGAAGAGAGCTACAATACAATATTACGTCATAAAATAAAATATTTTGTTTGCGTTATTTTATGTACGTGCACGTTTTTCTGAGTAACAACTACTGAACGGATGTTATTCCGGTTTTCAACAATCGATTACTTAGTTTTACGAAGTATGTTAATGGTTTGAAAATATTTTTCAGAAGATTTCACGAAATTTTTAATTTTGAAATTACCAATTCGGTGATTGTATATCACTTGTTGATGTTGGCATTTTTCAATATTCATTTCTTATCGAATACCGATTTATTCGCACTGCGAGCATACCTCGTGAAGGCTAATTTTTCTTTTTTAATTCACTAGTACGACTAATCCTGAAAGAATGCGCTCAGTAAGCAATATTATGAAGATAATAAAAATAAATAAAGAGAAGTGAGTTTAGCGAATAATAACAGTAACGGGATTGTAGTACAGAAAAAAAGAGAATATTTTATAGACTTGTTATTTTTGAAATATTAGAATTAATATATTACATATACAGGGGGAAGGGGGCGAATCCTATATACCTATGTGTTGAAAAAAGACTTAGAGGAGTTGTTTTTGCACGTACATCTCAAATTATTATTTTTATTTAACAATCATTTGCATATTCTAAGAGTTTTTATGAATTGGAGAATATTCATAATTAAAACAAATAGTCAGAGAAAATATTGTTTTCAAATTTTTTTGAATTCATGGAGTTCTAAATAGTGTAAAAAACATCACTTCATAATTTTAACATAAGTCCTCTTCATACAGTGCCAATTTAAGGGTTAAGCGGACGTAAATACGTAATACCCTTAAGACTGCTCGACAAGAAGCAACAGAGAGTGTCTCTCATTATGGTGTTATTGAACGTCGCTTATTTACAGCGCCGGGATTTCTCAATGAGAGATGTCAGATAATATAACGTTATATAATTATTTGTCTGTAATAAAATATAATATACAGCTCCTTTCATCATCAATAAATATAATATGATGGTGAAAAGAATTCATTGTTGGTATAATTACCTAGTATACTTATAAAATTCTAGATATCTTGAAGTAAATAAAAACTAGGTAAGTACTGATTGTAATTTCTATTATTATAAAAACATATATATATATATATATATAAAAGCATATTGAGTGTAATTTCAATAAAAAATTGCAAAAGATTTTCATTAAAAAAAAAAACTGACTGTTGTTTACTTATACGAAAATAATCTGGTCAAAATTCTAAATTTATAAGCGCCTGTAAAAGATTGATTTGAATAACGATTTTTTCAGTATTATAATTTTCTGTTTACACGAATGAGATTTTTGAAAATAAATTACAGCTCATAACGTGAAGAATTAAAAAAAAAGGTACGACCTGAATTTTTGGACTGGGCTTTCGATAGGCTAGAAACCGTTGTTTTCAAATATGTATGCTTTACGTCTCGAAGACGAATGGCTGACTAAACAATTTAAATCAGCGAACAACATCCGTGTATTGCGCGCGATTCGAGTACTACATTTCGACTTTTACAAAACTGCGAACGAAATTTTTAAGTAGCAATGCATTTTCAAACAGTACTTTTAGAAGTCGTTGCGTTCAAAAATGTATGTTGTACGTCACGCAGACGAATGGTTGTTCTTAAAAGAACATATTTCGCACCGTGAACATTCTTTACACCTCAGGTGAGATACTCTTGGTGAGTGTATTGAATATCAAAAAAAAAAAAAAAAAAACAATAAATTATTTCATCAATGAAATCATTCTAAACGAGGCTTCAGTTGGATAAAAAAAAATAATTATTAATATTATAAAGAAAGATGAATAGAAAAATAAATTTTGATGACAATTTTATTTTTTCAAATAAAATTATAAATATTTTCTTTCATCAAAATATTTTTCATATTATTGTCTATGTACATTAAAATTTACATAAAGTTTGGATTAAAAAAAAAAAAAATGATAGATATATAATATTATCCTCCTTAAAAACATTAAATTAATTATAAATCTGGATTAACCGACATTTGAGCCATAATTCTAAAATTAAAATTTAAACGCTTGAAAAAATTTATTTTTCTCTTTTCAATTTCAAATCTTCTTGAAAACTATACCAAGTGTAGAAAAACATGTGAGAATTATTTTATAGTAAAAGCGAATATTGAGAGCGTGTTTTGAGTTCTAAAATTCATAACGGTATGACGTGTGTTGTTAATTAATACACAAATTACTATTAAGCATCATGTGAAAGTAAATTATAAACCATTAAATTTGTAGTGATCGATGAACTTTATATTAAACATTATAAAGTTCCTAATTAAGCGATTCGTTGTCGATAGATAACAATTTTCCCGCGAAAATTCTATAATACGAGCGGACAATATCTATTACTTTTTAATGAACATTTTAAATTTAATTAAATTCAATAGTATTAGATTCTGAATGAAGTGAAGAAGCTAGTGTTTTTACAATGATATATTTTTTTTTCTGTGTACAACTTTTTGTATAGAAATACTTGTTCAAAAATTTCGATCAATAACTTTTTGAAACCGGATTTGCCTCTAGATTGTACTTTAAAGAGGTCATTTTTTGAATTTCTCAATTCTT
>JAIPRM010006128.1:0-19249 GCA_025469315.1 Stegophylla sp. TES_Ste_2020 | reverse complement strand
CCTTCGTTCAGAATCGTTTTACTGAAGAAATGATTTATCGTTTCTTTAAAATATAATACGCCCGTCAAGAGAATACCACCCGTCGTGCGAAGTACACCCATCGTGCGAAGTATGTCCGCTTTTTTTTAAAACTGTTTGAAGTTAGAATTTTGATGAAATTCGTTAGTTTTACTTAAAATTACACACTTTAACGTACATATAAGAAAACTGGTTCGACCGATTCTTTTGAAACTTGATACCTAGATGGAAAATTTCATTGCAAATATTTTGGTGCAATAAAATTTCTTACGGACAAAGAATTAAACATTTTAAAAGGCCAAGACTGAAAAAAAAATGAAAGTATGGACAAATTTGTCCTGTATTTTATTTATAGATAACGGGCACACTAAAAGGTAGGTATTCTTATTTGCTTATCTTACCTACATATTTTTCGAGGCTAAATTTAATACGATATAAGTCGGTAATTACGGGGTGTCTTTTGACTGCCGCCTAAATACATTTCTTAAGGCCGCGACGCCTTATCAGTTATCACAGATTACACCGACTGCCATGTATATGTTACACCGAATTCAGCAAAGCAAACCCACAATATTCGGGTACCTACTCAACGTTACAACTCGACTTGACTCGAAAAAAATTATATAAAATACACTACTCATCCAACACTATTAAATAACAATAGTTATTTGTTAAACATATCTAACCTACTATTTTATATTTATATTATTAACTACCTTTGTTCAGAATCGTTTTATTGAAGAAATGATTTATCGTTTCTTTAAAATTCAATACATCCGACAAGAGTATCTCACCTGACGTGCAAAAAACACCCCGACGAGCGAAGTACACACTTTTTTTTTCTCCAATGTGTTGCTCTTCTTTATGGAAATTTGATTCATAAAATATAGAATATAATGGCACAATTTTTATTTTGTATTTTTTAGAATTTTTAGCTTTAAGGTCATTTTTAGTATTTTTGGTGCATTTTTTTCATTTTTATACTTTTTGTACATTTATTTGCATTTTTCGCAATTTTTTATTTTTATTTTATTTCATTTTTGTATACATTATTTTGAAAAATGAAAATTGAAAATAATATACATGTAGACTGTAGGCACATACTAGGTTGGTACGTTTCCCTATTGAGCTTATCCGCGGAATAAGGTATCCTGACAAATTAAAATTTGAACTAAAATAATTTTGATATTAGTTACCTTTACTTGGTTTTACACGAGCTGAAATATAATTGTAATCTTTAAGTATTAACTACTACTGTAATGTATAGGCATTTACAAAAGAACGATAATTCCACTCGATCAAATGCAATTAATATACAAACCACGTTATCGGGTTATTGATTATCATAACCCAATTACACCGATTAATATTTTATTTTTATTTTTTCTTCTCTTACATTATTATGTACATTGTATATGATTTCGCGATGACCCATAATCGATTTTCTATATATAAAATATACATTTACAGAAGAAGAACAAGAATGTTGAAAAAAGAAGAAATCTCACGAGATCATTCCTAACAATTTTTTTTCGAATGTAAAGAATATAATTTTTAGTATAATTTTTTAGTATTTTAATTTCATTTTATGCCTTTTTATTTATTTTAAATCACCAAATTCTGGGCTCTAATTATGACTATACCAATAAAATATCATAACATTGTCTAATAAACAAAATTTTGTTTACATAATATTACTTTAAATCATACCGTTTGTCCTGGATAAAGTGGATTAGGTTTTGTTTTACATTCATCAAGCTGTTTAGCATCAAGACAAAACCTTGAGTCAACATTCATTTGTTTATAACATTGGTGACCATCAGTAGGTGTTCCCATGTATAAATCTTTACATTTTGAACATTGATGCATCCAACATTGTTGAGCAGAATTTTTTAATGATCTTTGCTGAGATTCACTTCCAGATTGACAGGTTGTTGTGTCACTTTCTGTATTGTTTTGACAATCACATTTTTCTCCATAAACTGGATCACATGTGCTTCCATGGCCATGACATTCACAAGGTCTATAAGTGATGATTACAAGTTATGTATTGAATACATATATTACGATTTGAGGACTATTTTAATAAAAACTAAATTAAACTTATATTTAAATAAGACACTTGCCTACAAGGATCTCGATTATCTTTTGACCCTCGAAAGTGACCAGGTAAACAACCGGAACATGTTGGACCCGTTGTGTTGTCCATACAATTAATGCAATAAGCATCAGAAAGCGGACCATCATTTTGCATAAGAATAGCATTAGGATCATTCATAATATTTGAGGTATCGAAAGGATCACTATCAAATTTTTCTATACATATATGAGCATGCCCGTTACAGTAGTCTGAACATGGAATACATTTACCATGACCCACAGGATTACCCACGTATAGTGGTTTACACCGTTGACACTGAGACCCTCGAGTATTATTTTGACAACTTAAGCATTCAGTTAAACGATCAGGACCAGCACAATCAGAATGTCCATTACATTCACATTGAATAGTACAATTAGATCCAACATAACCAAAACCACAACGGCAAACATCTGGTTTAATGCATTCACCTCTAACACAGCCTAAGAAAATGTTATGGTAAACAAATTACTGTTGTTACCTTGTTATGTCTTAATTATAAACAATTAATAGTACTTCATTAATCTAAAAAGAGTTGATATTTAGTATCATTACCTTGTGTACAAATAGGAATACATTGAGAGCTATCATCTGGTTGATAACCTTTGCCACACACACAGTGGAAACCATCAGCAAGATCTACACATCCTTCACTCTCTGGATTGCAACTGTGATGGCCATTTTCACATTCATTTTCAGGTGGGCATGATATGTAATACCAAGCTACAGAGTCGTTAAAGTTTGATTCTTTATTTGATAGTGCTACATCTATTGATGATGTAAGTGTATCATCTATTCCATAAATAAAATCATGAGGTTCTAAATTTCGGTAGGCTAACATTTTTGGTTCAGTATTCAAGTGCTGAAGTAATTCCTGACAAGAATGATTAGGGCCAGAAGCTGGGCTAGACATGTAACCTTCTGTACATATTCCCTAAGAAAAATAAATTATATACTTTCAATTGTAATATTTTTACATATAAACATGATTTACTTGTCCAGTTTTGTTCAATACATCTAAAGCACACCATCCACAATGTGTATGGCGTAGACATGTGGAACATTGTGTATAACTTGCACATGGTTGAGGGCAACGATCTATGTTACCACCACTAAGAACAAGTCCACAAACACCTCCAGCACAGTATAAAGGTTGATAACTAGGAGATATACATTCATTTAAGGTTATTGACCAACGGCATTCATGCCATCCTCCTTCTCCACCCTATAAAATAAAATTGATTTAATACTGATAAAAAATTTACTCATATTATTAATAATTTACATGAGATGATAAACATGTTTCACAATTTTTGTGGGCAGAACAACGATCTGGACAAATTGTAGAATTTTTTATTTTTAAATTAGACCTCTGATTAATATCTAAACTAGAACAACTCCAATCATACACAGATTCACCAGTTAGTAGTGTTCCAAACTCAGACGTACGGACTTGCCTAAATTAAAATAATTAATTAAAAAATAGCAAATATTTTAAATTGTGTGTAAAACTTACCTAGTCCATAAGCAATTGATTTGCTGATGACATTTTTCACAATCAGTTGCCATACATTTAATATTTGGACATAATTCGACTTTTGTTACTATTTTACATTGATTATTACAGCTTGAAGGGTCTTTTACACAATGTCCTTTAGTACCACAATTTGAACACCATGTACAAACCTTGAATTAAGAATTTTTTTCAGTAGGTTTACATTAGTTAACAAATAATTTTTGGTTTATAAGTAATTCCATAAACATACATTTGTATTTTCATAATGGTTGTTGGGCCATGTAGCCAAACAGTCAGTACATGTAGTGTATTGCTCACAAGAACGACTAGATATCCAATTTGAATTACAAGAAATCCCATTATTTGTACGTGATGAACCATTAGTTGAAAGACAAGGATTAAAGCCAGGACCAAGATGAGTAAAACAGTAGCTGACATTGGTTTCAATTAATTGACAAAATGAACATCCAACAAGTGACCTGAAGTATATATATATATATATATATATATATAATGTAATCAATATGAAGATTATACAGTTTATTTAAATTAAGCAGCACAAATAACATGCAATAAAAACTACTATTTATAATAAAATGTAAGATTCAACATAATATGTAAAAATAATATATTATTATTATATTTAATTAAAATAATGAAAAAAATTTTATGGTACCAAAAAACTCAGTAGTTTTCCCTAAAATATTATGTACCAATGTAAACAGTTTTTAAATTAACTTAACAAAACACGAAAATAAAATTTTATCACATTTTTTTTTTAACAATTAGAAATGCATTAATTATTATTTTATATTAAATTTTAAGAATTGCTGACCTGCATTTATCTCTATTCCCAGACCAAAGATTACAAAGATCATGTGGTAACTGAATACGTGTAACACGAGATTGTATATCACCAGCAAAACCACCAAGAATATACATTGACTTTGTTTCTACATCTAAAGTCATTGCATGAGCATGAGTAGGAGGTGGTGGTAAACCAATTATAAATATATCTGAAACGCATCGAAATTGAATTGTAAATTAATTTAATTTAAAATGTACAAAAGCAATCATTTCTGTATTTTTTTTACCTGGCGTTAATAATCGTATCCACTGATTACAAGCATAAGAGTAAGCAATAAGGGTATCATTTGTACTAGGGGGATCAGTCCTTCCACCAAAAACATACATATATTCATCTGTTGTAATAGCTGAATGTAAAAATCGTCCCCTTGGCTGGAAAAATATTACAATATAGAATTACATTTTGATAACTACATTATATACTTTTCATTTCAAGTAATAAAAACTAGAAAATAAAGAAAATAAATTATATATACACCATGTGTTCAACTTTAAAGGTAATACAAAATATTTCAGCTAAATGACTTTGGATTTTATTTTTTTTATTTATTTTTTTGCATTAGATAGAGGACATTGAAATCCGAAAAAAAAAATTCAAAAACCGTTTTTATAAACACATGCACAGTAAAATAAAATTTTCTTTTAAACCACTAGTTGAACTAGCTACTAAAGAACTAATTAAAACTACTTAGAAACACTATTTTAGATACCGGATTTGAATTTCTTTACTTTTTTCTGAGCAATTTTGATTTATTAATTTATTTTATACCTTCAAAATTGACGTTTTTAGGATGGTCAAAACTTTTAAACTAATAAACTAGGTAATTTGTATTAATCTCATTTTTTAACAGCCTATGTATGATTTAGCATATTTTCATATGACTTTGTGTAATTATTTTTAAACACAAATAAAAAGTGTAGTAAATATTTAATATTATATAAGTATATATGATTAAATGAATATTAAAAAAAAAAAAACTATATATAAAAGTCGGACATACTTCATACCATGAAAATTTTCCGCTCAAAAAAAAAAAATTCTTCCACAAAAATATTTTTTATATTATTGTCTGTAGTCTATATTTAAATTTCCATAAAGTTTTAATTGCATTTTTGTCTAATTTATTGAAGTTTTTGTCAGAGAATTTCGAATAATAACCACCCTAACGTACCATTTAGAGAAAAATTCTGATTTCAAAATTGCTGATCGAAACTTTTGGTAAAATATCACTCAGAAACTAAAATTTAAGGCGACCAACCAAAAATATAATCGCGACCCACTGTTTGGTAACCTCTGTCACACTGGTAGACCTAAGAGACCAGATGATAACAAATGTGGAATCAGTGGTTGTTAAAATCACTAGTCGAAATGATTAATGAAAAGTCATTGATAACTTAATATAGTAGTAATATAATATCAATGTAAAAAAGATCAAAGTAAAATTGATTAGACCATAGCATGTTTCCACATTTTGTATCTGGATAAGGAAACTGATAACATTTAAACCAAATACTCAAAATAATAATTTATAATCAGTAGGAGGCAGGACTTTTAAACATCAGTGGCTTTCTAATTGAGTATGATCGGAGTAACATTTTTACATATTCATAATTAATATGAGTAGTATTATTGATCAGAAAAAAAAGCTATGAATTAGCCTAACGGCGCTAAAAAATGCTCATAATCTGTACAATTGGCAATTTATAAACGGCTGAAATTTTCGTAACTAAGTAAGAGCGGTATTTTATTTTTGCATATTCATAATTAGCACAAAGAAAACTATTGATTGAAAAAAAAAAAGATGTCTGATAAAGTGCATTTATATCAGTTTACTGACACATGAGATCAAGAATTCTAGTTTGTTAGTATTTAAATAAGTAGAATAAATAAGTAGAAGTTAATAAGTAGAAGTAGAAGTTAATAAATAAGTAGAAAAAGTAATATTTATATGAATTATAAATTTATATATTATTATTAATAACACCAAATTAAAAATATAATTGGATAACTTATCTAACTAATGTGACACATACCACTCTATTTAGGATTCCAGCCAAGCAAAATTATAAATAATATCATAATGAAATAAAATATAATTATTTAAACAAAACAGATTATATTGAGCAAAGTATAAAGGTAAAAATGACTAAACACAGAGCTTTCAAATAAAATTTTTTTAAAAATGTATTTAATATGATTTACCATATAAAATACTGGCACATCAGTATGTCAGTATTGTTTATTGAATACTATAAAAATATCTATTAAGATTATAAATCCATGTAAGCAGTTTAATATTTTATTTAGTAATAACTACTAATAAAAATTATTTAACTTAATTTATATAACAATCATATTACATTAATAAAAAATTTGCTTAAATAAAATAATGTAATAAGAATTAAAAAGCAATATCTAAGAAAATTTAACGTGTGAGTTAACCTGATCGCTCTAGGATAAGAACATTGTTAGTTTTATGTTACATATTAAAATAGATTTATTAATTTGAATTGAAACAAGAACTTACTAAGCTATTTTCAGGTGGATTATAGTCTTTGAAAACAGGTAAAACAGTCCATATTTTCAGTTCGTAGTTGAGTGCAAATAATTTATCTGTCATTACTGTTTGATTAACAGAGTATATATATCCACCAAATACATACAAACTGTCAGTTAGGCCATGATATACTGTACTATGTCCATATATACCTAATAATCCAAATTTTAGTTGTGTTTATCAACAAATAAAACATATGATTCACTATTAATGAACCTAAAGTATAAATAATCATTGTTGAATACTTACCAGCTGGCCCATAACCACTTATTTTAAATTTTTTCCAATTGTTTGTTTGTAAATCATACTCCCATACATCTTCTAAAAATCCATAATTAGGACAAAAACCTCCGATCAATATAAGACTTTCTTTTTCACCAACTGACCGCAAAGTCAAAGTATGACCAGTTAATGGTGGTGGGTCATTATCTGTCTGTAACATTTAAATAACACATAATTTCAATGGAATTGAACAATTTAATATGAATACACTATGTAGATAACGTAACAAACATGGCTGGTTAAATGTATATAATGTAATATATGAAAGCTATTATAAATATGAGAAAACTATTCAAAACTAAGAAATTTCTAATGATTCATTATTTATTTTTAAATATAAATAACTAAAGACCAGAATTATATGTATCAAAATGTTTATACAGAATGTATAAATTGTAGATCTATACATTAATTTATATATTGTAGAGGACTTGAAATGTCGGTGTTTCAAATTGAACTGATTTCAATTACCAAATTTCATTTTACACGTTTAGAGAGTTGAAGCATATTTTGTCATTAAAAGCATATAATATACATATTTTGGCTGCAGTTCGATAAGTACTACTATGATGATATCTACTGTATTCTATTTTTTGGTTCAATATGTTATCAACTGTTTAATAGTTGACAGAAAAAACTTATTTTAACTTAATCAAATTGTAAGTTTAGTACAGTTAAATCATAAAATAATAAAAATGTGAATTAAATATAAAATTCTGCTAGTACAGTTGTACAGCTGACAAGTTGACGTTAATTTTAGGTAATAGGTATAAAATTTGTCTTATGAGTGAAAATTCAGGCACATTATTTTAAATTAATAAACCTGTGTAGGATATTTTGAACTTACACAGGACATAGATTCACTTACAAAACCAGATGATCAAAGGATCTATGACAAATTTTATATAACCGTCATGGTATATAATATAATGAATCAAAATTGATGATAGGTAATATAGCCCATATTTTATACAATTTTGGTAAATAGAAAAATTATTTTATTTCTTCATTTCACAATTTTTATTTATATACGATAAATATGATAATGTATATGTGATATGGTTGAACTACTATTTGAAAAGTGAAATTAATAAAATTAATTTCTTTAAGTTGTATAAAAATGTAGAAGGCAAGCACCTATAATACCTATGGTTAATGACGCCAAAGGTTCTCAAACTTTTACGTCCACGGAACCCTTAGAAAATGATTTGTGCTCAATAGAGCCCAATGCCGAATCAATTACGATTTTTTTTTTTCTACTAATTAAAATCATGTATCATGTTATTTTATTATATTATATTATCATATTAATCATTTTGAGTAGTGCTGTGAATTTGTAGTAAAATTTTATTATCTATTCATTTTTTATTTTTAAAAACATACCTATTATTTTTTTTTTACAAAAAATAAATAAACAAAAGGTACCTTTCATAATTTGTTAATAATTAAATATATCAACTATAAAAGCAGATTTCCAAACATAAGTGTTATTTAATAATCACCATAATAACATCAATTTTATTAAAATATATGATTAAAGATTATTAATAAACAAGGTGTGTAAAAACTATTAAGTTGATGGATTAATGAAGTTTGAATCTACGACCCATCATTCTTGAAAATGCCCATGTATCATTAGAACAGTTAAAAAATAAACATTAAGATATTGAATTCTTGAATTTATTTTCTATTATTTAATACATTAACATCATTCACTAAAATGATAAATACCTGTATACCAATCCATCGTTGGTCTTTCAAACTAAACTTCCAAAAATCTGATAAAATTTTCATAGAATACTTTGTAGAACGACCATAAGCTGTTTGAATTTGTGTTAAACCACCATAGACAAATATCTCCCTTCGAGAATGAACTATTTCTGCAGCATGGAAATATCTTCCATTTGGCATATGAGCATCATTTGTACCATCCACAGTCACCTATAATTGTTAAAATTATTATAACAAATACAATTATTACTTAACAGTCCCATGTGTTGGATGTGTTCATCCAATATGAACAACATGATTTTCGATACCATGAACAAATTCAACTTACTTGCATCCACGAATTATTTTTGGAATCAAATAAACGAATATCATTTAAAGGTCCATGTGATAACGAATAACCACCAAACAACCACAATTGTCCACGTCTTGTTGCTACCACTGAATGGCCAAAACGTGGAAGTGTTTGACGCAAGTGATCTAAATTTTCTGATACATGGGCAGAGTTAAATAGATCTGTAAATATAAGAGGTTGACGCAAATGACTAGATACAGGAACTGATATTGAACAGTCTTCTCCTTCATAATTATTATCACAAATACAACGCCCATACTCCTAATAAATTATATAAATAAATTATTTTAAAAAAATACAGAAAGTGTGTTTAAAATAAACTTACATGATCACATTTCCCATGACCTTTGTCATGATTACAATCATTTGGACATATGAAATCTTGACAAAAAACACCAGTACTTCCTTCTTGACATACACAACGGTTATTATGACAAACACGGTTTGAAGGGCAGAAGTCGGGACAGCTAAATACTACATATGTTGCATTAAACCCTTCAATAGGCTCAGATTGTTTGTAATAAATGGTCATCAGACCTGAAAAGATAACAATATATTAGGTTTACAACGTTAGTTGATATCTTTTGTGTATGCTTACCAGTAATGCCTTCAATGGTTAATGGGTATTGTGAATCTCTTGTACAAAAAACTCCAAGAGAATGAGCTGGATGTGTTCTAGACATAGATACAAAATTTGGAAGCCCATCATATACATAAACACTATTCATACCACATGGAACATTGATATCACTATCAATTGTCAATTGTATAACATAAGATCCCCTAAAAAGAAAACAAGTATTATAAAGTATTTCAAAAACTATAATAATAAAAACTCCACTCAAAAAAATATTTAATCCATTTTATTATTGTATTAATAAAATGGTACCATTTTTTTTTATTCAGTAAGCTTTATTAATGTACTTACACAGCAGTTGAATTATTTCTCATATTCTCAGGATCAATTATCCAAAGACATTCTTTTGATGGTGGACCTTCTAAACGTGTTTCCCATGCACTAATCTCAACAGATTTTGATCCAAATCCTTGAGGGCCCATACCAGATAAAATACCTCTAGCCATGCATTGATGATAACAAACGTTTCCATTTCTAAAATATTCAATACCATGTTAATAATTTGATAAAATATAAATTTGTACAGAGAAAAAAAATGTATTAACAATTATTACCTTGGGTCTCCAAAAAATCCTTTTTTGCAATACTGGCAATTGTCTCCTTCAGTAAAATGTTTACAATAACATTTTCCTGAATTAGAATCACAAATACCTAACTGTTCATCACCATGATCATTGCAATCACATTTATGGCATCCTTCAAGTGATGTGGCATTACCATAACTACCAGCTCTAAAAAAAAATGGCAGTTGAGTAATGTAAACAAAATCCTTTTAAAATCTTACTTTTAAATATTTAATATACTTACTTGCAATATTCACAATACTGTCCAGTAGTCCAATCTTGACAATGGTCACATGTACCAGGTCGATCATTACAAGTGGAATGATTATTACACCCACAGTTAATTGCACAATCAGGACCAGTCCACCCAAGATCACATTTACATGTATAATCAGGTGCACCAATACAATATCCATTTAGACATTTATGATAACACCTATACGAAAATATGTAAATTAAAATATTTCAGCTTTGAACAGAATAATAAAAACATACGTCCTTGTACACGAATGTTTTCCATCACCAATGAAACCTCGTTTACATTGGCAACTATATGATCCTTGTGTATTAGTACATTTTGCTTCTTTATGACAGTCATGAAGCCCAAGTCCACATTCATCAACATCAGGACATTGTGCATATGCCCAACTTGTATCTTCTTCATAAGTATTATTGTTCATTACATAAGAACAGGTTCCTGGAATAATCAAAGTATAATAGTTAGTCAAGCAAAATATGATTTCCATGTTTTGTAAATTATTTTTCAGTAAAAATTAGTATCGTTAGTAATATTTTAGTACAATAATATATATATACCTATGAATGGTTTACTAAAATCACCTCCAGTACAAATCCCCTGAATTGGGTTATTACTATCATAACACCAACCACAACCAAGAGTTTTTAGACAACTAGAACAATTAATATTTTGTTCACATGAAGTGCATGCTAAATAAGGTTTATCTATTAGCATTTGTCCAGATCCATAATAATGAACACTTCTATCAATCCATTCTCGGCAACGTCCAAATTGATATTCTGTAGTATACTCAGAAAAATGGAAACATTCCTAGAAAAATATTGTATAATATTAAAAAATTGAGGAATCAAAATAAAATACAACTATTTTACGTTTGTTGCTCGGCACCAAACACATCTACCATTGTCCAAGCAATCAGAACACGATTGTCTATTTGAACATGGAACAGGGCATGATTCAATAGATATTACTCCTTCAGGTAATCTAAATCAAAATAAATATGTAATAAGAATAAATTTAATACTTAATATTTATATATAAAATGCTTGATAACTTTAAAATAATCCTCATTATCAAATTTTAGTAAACTGAGAAGTAAAAACATAGTTCACAAAATGTAAAACATTTTTATTAAACCTGAAATAAATTGTAACCTAGTACAAATCTAATATTTATTTATTACTAATATTTAACACAAATTTAACATTATTTAACATATGTTTACTGCATATCTATTGGACATACATACATCTGTGTGCTGGTCATACAAATTACAATACAAAAATATTACCAATTCAAGTGTTATTGTGGGCCTAAAAATAGAAAATTCGGGGTGCATCTTCCACACATACAGTACCTAACATTGAACAACACTAACGAAAAAAAAAATATATATATATAAAATCGACTGAAAAGAAATATAGGAATGACGCCAATTGGCATCATCCGCAGTATATGTGTTAAATACATATTGATCAATAAGAAAATTCAAGAGTACAACTTTGATTTACAAGTATTAAACTTTGAATTTTTCAACTACAGAGCTACAAAAAATTACAGAAAAATCATGTGTGCCATCAATTAAAAAAGTTTTGCAATCCCTGATCTAATTTACTGATTATCAAAAACTAAGTTAAGAAGATTTATACTATTATATACAGTAGTTCTTATAAAGATATGGATTGTAAGCACACAGTTGTATGATGTAGTAATAAAAATAAAAAAAAATGTTTATTAACCTTTATTCATGAAATTAAACTAGAATTTTAATTAAATATAATTTTATTATATAACATTAATACAATTAATAAATTGCAAACCTTCCACGTCGTTCACATTTAGCATCTTGACTCCACCATTCACAATAGCCACTTTGGATACAGTCAAAACAATCCACATGGTTAGAACAATTAGGACACAGCTGTGGTGAAATAACAAGATACTTCCATTCATTGGTGTTATTTTTATTGCGGCAAAAAACTGAATCTGTTTGATTCCTTGTGGTGCAAACTGATTTCAATTCACACCACGCACAATTAGCATCACTAACACACATAAAGCAACTTTGGTAACTGGCACACGCTGAACTGTCTCTACTATGATACGGCTCAAGATACTCCATTGTAAAAGGCTGTTCACATTTATAATGCATATATTATTAATTTAAATAAAAAATTAATAGTAATAATAATAATAATGGAAAATACCTTTGAGTTATTATGTCCTTTACAGTGTTGTAATTCTACACTAGCAGAACCAGTGTTTTGAGAAAATGATATATTTTTGCGAGTGGTCAGATCTAACAAGTACCGTTCAGGGGCATGAAATGGCTGATCATCAGTAGACCACGAGGAAAGTTGTAAACATTGCCAACCATCAGCTTTTAATGTTATATTGATTTCCTAAAAATCATTAATGGATGATAATTAAATAAATTTAATTTAACTAATAATAAAAATTTATAATTTTGTGATCTTACTGGTTGATACATATATGGAGATGTCATTATAAGTCGCGTTTTTGTAAATCGAGAGCACAATTGTAATTGATCTTTATGATTATCCCACGCCTGTGGAAACCTCAGAAATCCAGATAGTCTTACAATCATTGTACCACCAATTAATTTATCAGCCATAGACATAGGTAAATGAGATGAAACATCAATAGTACTTGTATCTACCACTGACACCTATTTGAATTATGAATATTTAGTCAACATTTAATATGATTTTAGATAGCAAATATTCGAACATACAAGATCTGGCTGAGAAAAATTTGCAGGATGTAAATACTTCAAAAATGTTAATCCTGATCTTCTGTCTAAAGCTCTGCAGTCATCTGGATAAGCAACTTCAATTCCTCCGTTATTAAAAACATTATTGTGTAGACCACCACAAACCTCATAATTATCTATAATAAAAATTGTAAAATCAATTATAAAAAAAGTGTGTACTTCACTAGTCAGTGTTCTTCACATGTCAAGTAGGATTCTATTGAAAGGTGTATTGAATTTTAAAGAAACGATAAATCATTTCTTCAATAAAACAATTCTGAACGAACAAAGTTAATAATAATAAGAAAAAAAATGCAAAAAATTCCGAGTGCCGGGTTGGAATTGAACCCCGGTACTGTCGTGTGTTAGGCCGATTACCTCACCATTACGCCACAAAGCATTACTTGACGTTATTGGTGATATAGTAGGTATTTAGTATAATAACCAAAAATATTGAATTTTCAATATAGAATAAAATAGTTAGAAAACTATTGTTGCACGTGGATTTTAATTCACACCATCGTATTCAGCGTCGAAAAGTACATAAGATGCAATAAAACATTATCAACCTTCAGCAACCACTCTATATAAAAAGATATAAAAACATCTATAGATATTTCCTAATATCTGTCTGCATTTTCTCCGATTTTTTTCAATCAAACCCTTGTAAAATGTTTAATTATTCATCCCTAAGAAATTTTATAGCACCAAAATATTTGCAATGAAATTCTCTATGTAGACACAAAGTTTCAAAACATCGGTTTGGTCAATTCTCTATTATATACATTAAAGTGTGTAATTTTAGGTAAAACTAACGAATTTCGTCAAAATTCTAACTTCAAACGGGTATAAAAAAAAAGTTGACTACTGATTTTTAAGATTTTTTCAGATCAATTCGACATAATATATGTCAGTGAGATCATATTAAATTTTCAAGTCTTAATATCAAAAATTTTATTACATAAAAACTAACATAAAATGAGAAATTTCCGAAATTTTCAAAATGCCGTACTTAACTCAAAATTGATCAAATCTTTTTGAAATCTTAATGAAATATTCTCGTGACTATTTTTAGTGGTTGGTGAAAATTTCAAGTCCCTAGCTACATTATTTTAGAAGTTATGTCAAAAAGTAATTTTCAATTTTACGGAAATTGCGGTGATTGCATATTTTGCCGTTTTTTGTCAATTTTTCCCCATTTTTGGAAAAAGTATTGAGAAATTGGAAAAATGACTTCTTTAAAGTAGCATCTGGGTACGATTCCGGTTCTATAGAGGTACTGATCGAAACTTTTGGACAAGTATTTCTATACGAAAAAGTGTTTCCAGAAAGAGAAAAAAAAATTAAAGAAATAAACATCATTGTAAAAACGTAAGCTTTTTCACTTCGTTCAGAATCTAAAACTAAATTTAGAAATTTATGTAATTTACCAAGTGAGGAAATAAAAACTATTGTTTTATATTGGGAGTGGAATGAAGAAATTTATGTTTTTACAATATTTTTATTTTTGTGATCATTTTTTTCATATAGTAATTGTTGAAAAGATTCAACCACCAACTTTTTGAATTAAAATTTGCCTCTAGTAATTTTGATGGGCAATATTTTCAAAAATTGAATTTTTCGAAATTCTCAAAAGTTTTTACAAAATTTTTAAAATATTAAAAATGCTCTAAAATTTTATTTTTTAATCCATACTTTATGAAAATTTAAACATAAATAGACTATACAATAAAAAATTCTTTTGTGTAAGAAAATTTTTAAAATATGAATTATTCTTTTTAACACTTTTTTTCTTATCAAAATTTTTCATTTTCCTTTCTAAAATAATAGTGGAATATAAAACTGATTAAATAAATTATTAATTTTTTTTTTAATAATAATACTTAATAATTGTAAAGTAAAATCACCTTGAAAAACTGAAGCTCTGTTTAGAATCATTTAATTGAAGAAATGATTTATTTAGTTTTATTAAATTTAACACAACCACCAAGTCTTTTTATAATGATTGTTTTAGAAATTAGGTAATAACTTACCATTTTTATGATGACATCGACCATCTTGTATACACCAAACACATCGACCTAATTGCATGATATGAGCAACTGAAGTGGTTGATTGATTATAGGTGTAAGGAGTACTCTCACCATGGATTAAACAAGAATGACAATCAGTCAAAGCTGAACAGATACCAGGACATCTGGTAGTTTGTAAATTAGTTGTACAATTTATACCTCCATTACGTCCATAACAAGTGTCGTCAGAAGAACACCAACCACATTCAGGATTGGCTGTGCATTCTTGTAGACCTTTGTGTCTAAATATAAAATGTATTATTATTACATAGATTCTTCCCTTTCAGTTATTAAGTTTTCATCTTTATAACGTATTACCTTAAACACATAAGTTCTAGATGATATGAATCATTTCCAGTAGGAACTAAAGTTGGTGGTAAAACAAATGCTAACAAATCAGAGATTATATTGCCTCGATAACCACCTACAATTATTAAAGTGTTCCCATTTCGAACATCAGATCCATGACCAAATGCACCATACAATTTTTTATGAGTAAACTCTATAAGTAAACCAAAATATAATTTTTAACATACTGTCAATAAATTCAAAACCATTTTTATACTAACCTTTGGTTGATAATCCAAGAACATCACGACTAAGCCATGTGTGACATCCAAGATGAAATAGGTATATTTCATTATCATAACAAATTTCTTCCTTTGCATGGTGATGAGTGTATCCTCCAAAAACAACAATGTAATTTCCTATAATCAATATTAATAAACGTGTTGGCATTGAGTAAAAAGAACATCTACAGTGTAAATCCTTTTTACTATACACCCTTATGTAAAAAATTATTTTCCTTTTATCGATAGTACTTTTCACAGAAATTACGAATATAACATTATACCAACTGATTATTACTACTGATATATTAGTGTTTTTTAAATTGTTCATTACATTACAGTTGATAACCAATTATTATTAGTAACTTTTTATATGTGCTATAGCTAGTTTATATTATTCAGTACACTGTTATCCATCTACTAGTAGATAACCGTGGTTTGGTGCTCTATAAAAAAGTAGACAGTCAAGTGTATATTATTAAACACTCGTTACAATAAAATCATTATCTAGAAATTCAGAAGGATAAATCTACAGATTTCTATATTACAGTATACATATAACATAAATTTAGAATATAGAAATCTATGTATAAAACAGTGCACAAACTGGTATCAATATTTATAAACTACCAAATTGAGATGGTTGAAAAAAGTAAACTGGTAAGAGACAATATTGAATAGGTTTAGCCAATTTCTAATATATCATATTATGTTCATGCATCACATCAAATAAAACTCTAATACACAGCTTTCTCATTGGTCAAACATTTTGTGTAGTAAAAAATTTAAAGCATTAAGCCTATATATATATTATAGATCTTGGTGTATATATGCTCAATCATGATTGTTGTGCTATACGAGGAGCGGAGTCATTTTGAAAAAAATCACAAAATTGTATTATTTAAAATGAGTTTGTTAGAGCGGCTAAACACAACGTTAAACCCGGGTCTGTAGTTACATGCCAGAGACACCTACACCTACCAACTTACCTACCTACAGATGATAATAATTGGGAAATCGGTGGCTTTTAACAGACAGCTATAGCTATATTAAAATATGAGTGATTAGGTTTCTTATTGGGATGTGTGGTTTGGATGCTTGCATACTTCATAGAAATAATTAAAATTTATAATTGCGTCAAATTTTTGACAGATAAGAGAGCCATATATTCATACAAATTTTATTTAATGCGCAGAATGGTAATACCTATAAATTTACATGCATGATCTAAGGGTAATATTATGCCACTTAATCATGATCAGTTTGATAACTTGTTTATTGTTTTAATTGTGTATTATGTCTATATCTGTAACTATTTAGAAGTTTATATTGTCTGTTAATCAATGATATATGACAAAATTAGACTTAAGATTATTAATATTTAATTTCTGATACATGTTCCTTTATCTGGTGTTAAAGTTTCTATAAGTTCTGCCTTTGTAAAATGTATTGCAACTAAATTTGACAAATACAAATACAAATAATTCTGGAATTTACAAACTCAAATGTAGTTGCAATCAATTTTAAGAAAAAAATCGTTATTTTTTTTAGAAAATAACAACTTCATTTGAAATTCTCAAATGAAATGCTAATAATAAACAAGTTAAGAAAGATTATTTTGGATTATTTATAGGTACCATTAGTAAGGTCCCATACAAGTTTTAATTCATTATGCAAAAAAATTCAAATATTATTAAGAAAGAAACAAATTATTTCCAATTTTTGAAAATGTAATCAAGTATGTTTTACATTAGTGGTTTCCAGCCTTTTTTTATTCTTTTTTCCTTGTACAGTTTTTAAAATCTTAAGCCCCTTGTAAATTTTCCAAAAATATCATCCTCCTTAAATTAGAATTTAGACATTTAGACTTATTTTAGATTCTGAACGTTAGTGAAAAAGCTTATGTTTTTACAATGATGTTTATTTTTTTTTTTCTTCCTCTGTGAACACTTTTTTGTATAGAACTACTGGTCCAAAAGTTTCGATCAGTAACTTTATAGATCCAAAATCGAACCCAGATGGTACTTTTGAGAGGTCATTTTTCAAAAAACGGCAAAATATGCAATTATCGCAATTTCCGTAAAATTGAAAATTACTTTTTAACATAACTTCTAAAATAAAGCAGCAAAGGACTTGAAATTTTCACCAAAGTCACGAGACCATTTCATAAAAATTTCAAAAAGATTTGATCAATTTTGAGTTAAGTGCAGCATTTTGAAAATTTCGGATATATCTCATTTTTTGTTAGTTTTTATGTAATAAAATTTTTGATTTTTGATATTAAGACTTGAAAATTTAATATTAACTCACTGACATATATGTCTACTTGACCTAAAAAAATCTCAAAAATCATTAGTCAATTTTTTTTTTTCATAACCGTTTAAACTTAGAATTTCGACTAAATTCGTTAGTTTTACCTAAAATCACACACTTTAACGTACATATAAGAAAATTGGGCTAACCGATTGTTTTGAAATTTGGTGTCTAGATAGAAAATTTCATTGCGAATATTTTGATGCAATAAAATTTCTTACGGACAAAGAATTAAACATTTTACAAGGGTGAGACTGAAAAAACTCGAAAGTACGGTAGGTATTTGTTATTCGCTTATCTTATCCTACGTATTTTTCGACGCTAAATTTAATACAAGTCGGTAATTACGGTGTAGCCTTTGGACTGCCGCCCAAGTACATTTCTATAGTCGCGGCAACGAAAAATGAGCGCTGGCCCCCGCGACCCGTTGTCTATACCCACTCTGACGGCCAGTGACTCTCAACATAGTGCTGTTATCATGCCGCTACGTGCCGCGCTGCGGCATACCTGTTCTATTGTAATTTTTAACACGCAAATGTTCAAACTATAACATTCCTTTGTTAGAACCGATCATCATAACGTTTCAAAGTGACGACAGT
>JAIPRM010006127.1:0-19252 GCA_025469315.1 Stegophylla sp. TES_Ste_2020 | reverse complement strand
TTTGACAAAAACGACTCGAAAACCATAATTTTTTGATCAGAATTTTATGAAAATTTAAACATAGATAGAAAATCCTATAAAAAAGATTTTGGCGCAAGAAAATTTTGAAAATGTGAAAAAAATTTTTGGACATTTTTCGAAAATTTTTTTTTTCTTATATTATTAACTTTCTTTGTTCAGAATCGTTTTACTGAAGAAATGATTTATCGTTTCTTTAAAATTTAATACGCCCGTCAAAAGAATACCACCCGTCACGCGAAGTACACCCATCGTGCGAAGTATGTCCGGATTTTTTTTTTTAATATTGGTGATTTTCGATATGACAAGAAAATAATCAATATTTACGTGGATTTTTTTATTTTATTAATTTTATCTACCGTTATTTACAATTATTTTATGTAGGTTTGACGGGCTGTATAGTCAGTCATAATGTACTTGGACTCCACGTTCATCCATTTTGGAGTGATCGTAAGTGGGTTAATGCAGTGTTTCCCAAAGTGGGCGATATCGCTCCCTCAGGGGTGCTAGAACTACTCAAGGGGCCTAAGAGGATACAAACTCAACTGAGGGGCATTATAGAAGTTGGAGTAACTGCTTCAATGTAAATTTTCATTCTACCGTTACATCGTCGTAATGTTGTACGAATTATTAAATATTATGGTGATTAAATTAATTTGCCATTACATACTTATAAATTATGTACTCATACTTAATAATAAATACAAATTTTTTTATGATTTAATACTCTTTTTATGTGGCCGAAATTATCGTGTTTTGATATGTGATGCTAATATAGCTTTATTCGGCCTCAAAAATATATAGACCAAAAAAAGGTAATTTAAAAATAATAATAATTTAAGGGGGGCGGGTGGGAGATTTTAGAACAGCAAAAAGGGCGTTGGGTAAAAAAAAGTTTGGGAAACATTGGTTTAATGTTACGCTAAAAGCAGGGTCACCAACTATTCAGTTTAGAAAATCGGGACTTTTTTTCGACCCTCTTTGAAAAAAATGTCGTTTTTTTGTTAGCTGTTCCAATTTTCAAATATGCACTAAAAAAAAAAAAAAAAAAAAAAAATGATCTATCTTTTTCATTTATGCTGCCCGGATAAGACTACCTCAATTCTTCCCTCCTACCTACGTTACTGAATATTTATATTAGCTCTCTATAATATGTATATGTTATTTGTCATAACATAATTTTTTTTATAATAGATATTTAATAAACAATTAGCATAATGATTAATAAAATAATAAGTAATTTTGTATTTTTAAATGACCGCATTTCTAATAAAACGTAATATTAATTATAAATAATTTAGTTTCCCAGTTTTAATTTATCTGGCTCTTCACAGCGTTAAAAAAAAAAAAAAAAACACACTGGTATCAAATTTATTAAATTTATGATATCAGCTAAATAATAATAATTGTAATGTTAAAATGCCATAGTATCTAAGTATAATAAAAGTAGATTATTTTTTTCCTGATATTTCTACCTTATATTTTGAATTTTATTACTTGTACAATCATAGAAAGCGATAAAAACTGATAATTTCCTTACGTCCCGGGAAAAATGTGTCCCGCATAGACCTTGATCGGGACCCGGGATAAAAGCTTATAAATCGTATTATTAAAATTTACAAAGCTTTACACTACAAAAAAAAACTGCTGATGAACTAATAATTATTCCTCATAGACGAACGTCCAATTATAATTGCGTATATCGGTGGAGTAGGTTCGAGTGACTCGATGAAAAATATAAAAGGATGCGTTAATTAAATTTTAACGACACGTCGTGTTGGTTTAAATACGTTTTCACGAAAGAAATCGTTAGTATATTTTGACAGATTCGTAAATAATTTCACGCGATATGCATATTTTTCTTTTGCGTTCGGGTATCGTTACGAAATTCAAAAACAAAAATAATCGTTATAAAACATTAAATTTCCCGTGGCACAATCGACTAAAACATTCTGTCCATTTATTCTGGATTCGTTATCAAAACATCACTTTGATCATCAAACCGAACACGAAATAATTATTGACTAAACAATTACCTCTCAAACTGATAGTTTGTATTTCAATTCGTTACGATAAGTGTTGGTTTTTGATACACAGATTATTATTTTAACATTGAAAATAATTATTGAACACGTGTCTAGCTATTTAAATACACGTAGCGCTTAGAGTTTCGAGGGAATTAAATTATTCAGTCGATTCCAGCGTAGCAGTTGAATTCAGTTGTTTATATTAAAAATTATAATATGAACGATTTAATTGGTACATATTTTGATTGTGTACCGGAAAAACACCAAAAGGATCTTATGGCGTCGGTGCCTATGACAACAAAAAGAAGTGAATTCATTTTTTTCAAGCGCATTATTCTCCTCTTTATTTTTATTTTTTTATTGCATATATAAATCTAAAACAATATTCGTTTTTCGTATTAAAAATATAAAAACGTATCACAAATACTTTACTTCGTTTGAAGTTGCTATCGATAAAACACCCACTATACCGTTTTATTATTATTGACCGATTGTAGGCAACAACGTGAGTGTAAGGTAGGGTGACCATACGTCCTGTTTTATACAGGATTGTCCTTTATTTCGGCTCTGTGTCCCGTTGTCCTGATAAACTTCTCTCAGGACGCTTTTTGTCCCGTAATTTCAAGTCTGTCCCAAATTAATCCCGTTTTTTCACTTACTGTTGATTTAAAGTTTTTGAAATTTTCGAAATGAAATTATTGAATAAAATTATGTAAGAATGTGGATACCATTAGATTAATATTATAATCGTAAAATGAATTAACAAGTCTTTTTTTAGAAAGTAAAGTACACAATATACACGAATCTTTATTCGTGTTTATTTTTGGACATATTATAATTTGGAGAAATTAAAAAAAGTATCAATTTAGTAAAATAAATTTATCAAAATAATGTTTTTATGTGATTAAATTTAATCTATAACAGATAGTTTAAAAATTATAATTTTTCACGTTTCAAAAATAAAAAAAAAAGACGTGTATATATATATATATATATATATATATATATATATTTGTAATAAATACTTATTTGTTTAAAAATATAATGAAAAATATTTTTGTCCTGTATTTTATTTTCTTAAATATGGTCACCCTAGTGTAAGGTAACCTAAGTTTACCCCTACCACTACTTCCAAACAGACACTCGATTTGCCTAAGACAGTGGTTTCCAAACTGTGCACCGCAAGCACTTTTCAAGGGCACCATGGTTCAAAAAAAAATATATATATTTGTCTCCCCCCCCCAGCTTAAGTGGTGCTGTTAAAATAATATGAATGGTATCCCTTCTTAGACAGTGCAAAACCTTTAAGCTTATAGCTACAACAGCTGATTACAAATATTTGATCCGTTTAACTTCAAACCCGATTCTAAAATTTTCCTTCAACAGCAATTCGTACGTAGAATTATTGCTAAATTTGAAAAATAATAAGGTTTAAGCAAAATCACTAATGTCAGTCTCCGTCAAAATTTACTTACGTGAGTCAAAATTTTCAGCTTACACTGCTGCCATCACCTCAATACTGAACCTAACCTCCGACTCTAGTTGTCCATAATTATAAAACCTGACATTGTTAAGCAACTACGTACAATTAGTCATTAATTACATTATTCGCGTTTATTTGTAATTTGAAAACGTACTCACTATAATTAGGTCGATGACCTTCATTTTCCAAATCTTTTTGGGGGGGCAGGGGACACCGCGAATGAATTTGGTCCAAAAAAAGGGTACCGCTGGACAAAAAGTTTGGGAACCACTGGCCTAAAAGTATATGAAATGTTCCAGAGCCGAATCTAGAGAAAAACCAATCGAGATCTTGCCCCCTGATGCCGTATATTTACGGGCACCTCAATATCAAAGAATTTGTGAATTTAAGGGGGGGAGGTGTTACGGGGCGTTCAAATTTTCTTTGCCTCGGGTGGCATCCGGCACTGCGTATGGAGTGACCACAAATGTATTCGTATATGATTTGATCACAGTAATCAGTGATCCTACCCCGTACCCACATGAATAATGTAAGACAGAGAGATTTTATAGTTAATACCGTGAAATCTTTGTACTTGTACATAATAAATCCCTGCGTTGCTACACTTATAAAAATATATTAAATATTATAAAAATCCTCCCTCAAGAGGTGATAGATTTACAAATTAAAAGAAAAAATATCTGCACATATTGGTGTTTCGATTTCGAAATTTTCATACTCATATATTTATTATTATTATTATTTTTTACAGCTTGGTGATTTGTCAAATCCGGAACTGCGGATACTCACCGATCATTTGGACATGATCAAATATAGCGGTAAGCATCAAATATGAATATTTTTAAACGGAGTTAAAAGATCTAGGGCTGAATTTTGAAACCAATATATAATCCATTTTCTTCAGGATACCTTTCTCGATTTTTTTTCACCACAGATGCAGGGATTGCATTTCTATTTCCTACAGTTCATAACAAACTATTTACAAAATAAATTTCATGAAAACATAATTGCCCGTTTAAAAATAGTAAAATCACCTTTTCCCATAGACACCTAAGAATTAACCCAAAGTATAAACTGCTTATAGCAAATATATCGCCAAGTCTAATTTTTTGGTATAGCTATGCATCACATTTTTTGTTTGTACTTATTTTTTGATTTTTATATCATAGACTTCTTTGTCATTTTGAGAATTTCTTCGCCAAGTATAATTTTTGAAAAAGATGGATTTTCTGTAATACATTGATTATTCAAAAACATTTTGAAAATATTGGCAAGTTCAATTTTTTACATAAAATTTACCTATTTAGACCGCCCTTTATTGAAATTAACTTATGACTCTTCGTATTGGGTTTACTTATAAACATCAGCATCGGTTACTAATGGGTCAAAATCATACGGCACAATTGACATAATATTAATTTATTTAGTTCACATTCAATTTGAAAAATAATACACTCTACACTTTTGTGAACCATACATTTATGTTAAGTTTAATAATATTGTAGTAGCTAATACTTTAATAGGTAAACTATAGATGACTATTTATTTTGAGTTGTTTATATGTATTTATGTTACCTAAAAATATTTATGGTAATTTTGATATAAAAATACATGTAGATACCTATAGTAATATCATGGCAAGAATTCTCAAAAATAAATCATTTAGTGTTCGTCTGTGTATTCTGTTTGATTAGTTATAGTTGCACGTATTTAATAATGTAATAATTAATAATTTCTTTTTATAATAACTCTATGCTCAGGTTGTGAATCAAATAATAATGGAAAAATTAAGTAAAATTTAGTAGGTATTTATTATAATATATTACATTAAAAATAAACATGAATATTGGGAAAAAAATAGTTGTACATTTTTCACAATATGTTCTAAACAAATAAATAATCAATTATGTAATGGTAATAGTATAATAGGAACTTAAATTTAAAGAAATAAGTAACGTTCACAAAAATGAATATTTTATGTTGTGTTTATGATTAATACTTTTTGTGTTATACTTGTTTTAATAATGAAACGTACGTATCAAAACGCGACTTATTTATAAATAGGGAAATAATATTGTCCTACAACAATAATTCGACCACATAAATTTTTCTTACCTCATTTACTATTAATTATTCATGGAATACAATTTTTTTTTCACGAATTTTTGGTTTCGTAGTCCTATAATTTAAGGAGAAAATGTCATTTGGAATTGAAAATTTTGAATAGAGAAGAAAAAGAAGTAGTGGTTTGATAATTATTAAATATCTTTGAGCCAGTGTATAATAGACCCATGGATTTTGTGTCCAGTGATAGGGATAGTTTAAATTATTGTACTCTGAGTGACGAAAGGTAATACAAAATTTTGATATTTATAATAATTATCATGTTTTGTTTCGATATTATTAGCTCGGACACATGATTTCGCGTTTAGAGGGTAAAAATATTATGAAAATATACCTATAATTGACTTATGCAATTTTTATCAACGACACTAAAATAACACGCGAAAATTCGTAATAGGTACTACAATCACGAGTATGGAGACAAGAATTATATTTAGTAAATATGTAAATCCCTATTATCAAAATACAAATGGTTGCGAAAAATTCGCCGACTGGTAATTTTCAACTCAAATTGTTTTAAAAGTGTTTTTACAATGATATTTATTTATTTTTCTTTGTACAACTTTTCGTATAGAAATACTTGTCTAAAAGTTTCGATCAGTAACTTTTTGAAACCGAATTTGCCTCTAAATTGTACTTTAGAGAGGTCATTTTTTGAATTTCTCAATTCTTCATTTTTTTTTTTTTTTTTTTTTGCTAAAAACTACCCAAAATTTGACAAAAACTGCTCGGAAACCATAATTTTTTGATCCAAACTATATGAAAATTTAAACATAGATAGAAAATAATATAAGAAAGATTTTGGCGCAAGAAAATTTTGAAAATGTGAAAAAAAAGATTTGGATATTTTTCTAACGTTTTTTTTTTCTCATTTATTTTTTATATTATTAACTTCCCTCGTTCAGAATCGTTTTATTGATAAAATAATTTATCGTTTATTTAAAATTCAATATACCCGTCAAGAGAATCCCACCCGTCGTGCGAAGTATGTCCGGCTTTTTTAAAATTTTGTTTTAAATAATAGATCTTTATATATCAATGTCACTTTTTTCGTGAAAAATTAAAAAATCAAGAGATTAAATAATTAAATCATATCATAATTTATATTAAATACGAAAAATATAATATGCATTATGATGCACTTACAACAAGTGTACCTCAACCTTTCAAGAGTGCATTTATACGAAAAATATGATTTTTAGTCAATGAAGTCACTGTTCTATTCATAACGCCGAACATGCGCATAATTTCGATTTATAATTTTATGTGTTGCCATACTTTTCACTCGTATTATAAAAAATCCATATTATTGTGCACTTAAATGAGTCGTTAAAAAAATGAAATCACACACATTGTAAATTGTGTTTTTAAAAATGTTTTTTAGCTCCATTCAGTTGCGCCGTTTGGGAAAAAGTGCTGGGGTAGCAAATAGTTCAAAAAAAAAAAATTCAAGAAACAAATGAATCGTTATCATGTTTTTAATAGAGTAGAGATTTTAGAGATTAAAAATATATTTTAATTTTAGTAGTAAATAAATAATTGTGAATTCTTTTAATCGTTGGTGACACGTAAAATTATTTAATTACCTAAAGTTTGTCTATTTCTACATTATTTATACATAAATAATCATAATAATTTTTAGGGTGGCAAAATCATACTTTTGCTACCTTGGCAAAAAACTTAGGGTAACAGTCGCTACTCCCTATTGACGCCTATGGCTCCGTTCATAAATTGAAAAATATTTTGGTGAGAGAATCAACCCCTTTATGCAAAACGCACAGTAATAATCACGTCAATTGAACTCAAAAATCGTTAAACTCCCCCTTCAGCCCGTTGCTCAAAATGTAATTACTAACTAAAAACATAAAAAAAAAAAAAAACTTACAGGTGACGAGGTGCCGGTAAAACGTTTGTCGGTCGCCGATCTGCTGCCCGCCACTCATTACTACATGACGTATGACGGCTCGACCACGGTTCCCGCGTGCCACGAAACCGTCACATGGTTAATACTAAACAAACCAATCTACATCACCAAACAACAGGTAAATATTATGATAATATTATGTAACGACGTGTAATATCGTTCAACTGCGTTGGTTTTTTTAGACGTTTGACGGATGATGATGTGCCACTTAGCTTGCTATTACTTAAGCGTAGTGTTGGTTTTAACTGAACGGTTCGGGTGTAAAATAAATTATGTAATTATTAGGGTGTATACAGGGCGATTCGAACGATGTGCAGTATTGCATCAATTTTTTTTTTTTTACACACATTAATACTATAAATATTAACTTTTATTGATTTGAGAAAATCTAAAATAGTTTGTAAATATTTATTTATTTTTAATCTTTAGGGTTTTTTTTTTTTTTTTTTTTTTTTTTTATGGTCAACTTTTAAATATGATTTTTTACGAAAATATCGTGAAGATTCTTTTTACTGCACTTGAATAACATTAATTCATGCTAAAATTCTTGTTTGAGAATGATTTAAAGATTTTAAAATTTGCTTTTCAATTATTAGAAAAAAATAACACATTACACAGTAAAATAACGTGATCAGCTTAAGTATATTATGAATAATAATAATAATATACGTGCAATATATTCGCAAATACCTACTTACCGAAAAAGCAATTTCGAAAATTGTGTAAATTTAGTAAAAAAAAAAAAAAAAAGTTAATAGTGATTATAGTGGACACCCTTGACTTTAACTAATGAGTCATTTAAAGGTAGTTGATCAAAATTATATTTCCTTAAAAATGAGTAAACAACAAATTTTCACTGGAGATACCTAACCATTAAACTACATATTAATAATTAGTCAATGAAAAAAACTTATTGAGACTTTGAAAAATTTAATTTATTTTGCTCAGCTTAAATACACAAATTATGAAAATAAAAAACACGTAAAAGTTATTATTATTGAATAATTAATAACAATCACAGTTAATTAATATTCTTTCGAGTAACCAACCATGTGAAACAAGTACTAACAACAGGGGTGCCATTTGGGGGGTAGCAGGGTGTGCATTCACACCCCCTTGGATTTTAATAACTCACTAGCCTGTGAGCGAAAGTAATAATTTAACATCCTCTATATATATGTGTGTGTCAATAGCTGTCGATTTGTTTCTAATTTAAAAAAATCTTGTTGTCCATTAATAAAATTATTTAAAAATTAAAACTATATATTATTTTAGATTTTGAGTAGACTAAAGAGGTTAGTGATGACACTATGATGGTTATTATTTTTCTTTGTTTTTATATGGAAAATATTTTTGTGTAGAAATAATTTTATAAAAGTTTCGACTCGTACCTTAAAATAACAGAAATCATGAGATGGTACTATAGTAAAAGCGTTTTAAATTTTTCAATATTTTTGCTGGAGTTTGGGAAAATCTAACCAAAATTTGATAAAAACAATAACTAAAAAAAAAAAAATAATAGTTTAATGTACTTGAAATATTAGTAGAGAATATCATGATGGCCATTTTGGTAAAAGATTTTTTTATTAATAATTTTTACTACATTTTTCTTATACCGTATTTCCTCTTCAAACATTACTTTTTTCCTGTCAACAACTTTTTGGATAGAAACATTTGTAAGTATACATTCATTAACATTTTTTTTTTTTTATTCGTGAATAATTCATTTTACAATTTTTTAATAAAATTATCCTAAATAATAAACTAGAATCGTCTGTCTGAATATTATTTATATTTTCTTTAAAATTTAATACATCCACCAAGTGATTCCCTAGTCCAGATTTTTCCAATAATATGAATACTAAAATGAAAAGAAACTTTTAAAAATGTATCAACTAAAATTTAATTAAAAAAAAAAGCATTAGATTTTATATATATATATATATATATATATATATATATATATATATATATATATAATTGTATTGAATATTTGAGTATTGCCTTACTAAAATTTGGCACCCCTTTGAAAAAAAATGAAATGGCTCCCCTGACTAACAAATTATAGTTTGAGTCAACGTTAATTCAGGAAGAAAAGACTTAATTAATAATTCATTAGTTGTATCTTCAAGATTAATCCGTCAATCTAGTTCTTATTAAATCGAAATAAATTTAATATTAGTGACTATATTGTCAACACGCGTATGATTATTCCTAGACCTATTACTTTGAATTTATTGTTAATTATTATAGTCTTTGAACAGTTGAATGTTTATTACCTATATCAAGCGTTATTTCTTTTTAATTTGCTGTTATTTTTTAATTAAAATTATAAATGTACCTAATACCTATTCACATAGGGTGTACTTACACACCCCGTGACCCTCAAGGGCACACATACATAATCACATATTGTATACTTTAGTTTAAAGCCAACGGCAAAAAAAGACAAATATCACACCGACGAACTATTTAAAGCAATTATATTATTATTATTATTATTATTTTGAAAGTCATGCAGGGGTGCAAAATTTTAGCAAGAACATTTTTAAATATTCAATAAAACCATTAGTATCTAAGACTTAAAAACATTTTTTTTTAATTAATTAAATTTTAAATATTACCTGATTAAAAGTAACTTTTCATTTTATAATTAATATTTGAAAAATCTTGACTAGGGAAATCACTAGGTGAATATATTTCATTTTAAAGAAACGATAAATAATATTCAATAAGACGATTCTAGTTTATTATTTAGGATAATTTAATTAAAAAATTATAAAATGAATTATTCATGCATAAAATTTTTAAAAAAATGTTAAAAAATGTATGCGTACAAATAATTCTATCCAAAAATTTGTTTATAGAAAAAAAAAAAAATATTGAAGAGAAAAAATGATGCTACTTAAAAATGTAGAAACAATTATCAATAAAAAAATATATTTTACCAAAATATTCACCATGCTATTCTCTATCAATATTTCAAGTTACATAAAATTTTATTTTTCCGTAATTGTTTTACTCAAATTTTGGATAGGTTTTTCCGAACTCCGGCAAAAATATTGAAAAATCCAAAAATTACTACACTAAAGTACCATTCCGTGAATTCTGACATTTTAAGGTACAAGTCCAAACTTTTAAAAAATTATTTCTAAATAAAAAATACTTTTCATACAAAAACAAAGAAAAATAATAACCATCATTGTATAATTACTAGCCTCTTTAGTCAACTTAAAATCTAAAATAAAATATTGTTAAATTTTTAAATAATTGTATGAATGGTTAACAGAGAATTTTTTTAATTAGAAACAAATTGACAGCTTTTAATGTATAGTAAATAAAATATGTAAGATTCTTATTTTCGATCTTTGGCCACTGAATTGTTAAAAGCCAAGGGGGTGCAAATAAACACACTGTTACCCCTAAATGGCACCCATGATGTCATGTCGAGAGTCTAGTATTAAAGAAACGTTACAACCAATTCTAAATTTCAAAGAAAGCAGTTTGAAGAAAAAAATTTTCTATTTTTATCAATATGGAATAAAAAAAAGTTTTATTTTTTTTAGTGTGTCATAATAAATGATGAATAAAGACAAATAAATAAAAATAAAATCCATATAGTAAATAAAAAAAATTAATCGCAGAATACTAGGAATTCTTTGTTACTTATTTATTTACATCAGATACAAAAGGGTAGTTGCCCAAATGCAGATATTTGAATTAATTGATACATAATAATAAAATTGTATTTAAACAAAAGTTAACATTTTTTATTTTTGCAATTATTATTATTAATGTATTTATGAAATAATTTTATATCTGTTAAGTAAGTACTATTAATAATTAATAATAAAATAAGTATCTGTTTAATGTTGGTGTATTGTTAATTATTTAATTTAGTATAGGAGTAGGGGTGGAAGGACGGAGAGTGGGTTACTGTAAAATTTATCTACCATAGAATGGTGTTTTCTTAACTAAAACAAGTGTCCATCCTCAATTTTCGTTCCAATTTTAGCGCTAATTTTAACATAAATCCAAAAAATATGAAAACTTGTAATTTATGGACTTTTGTATTTTATTATTATTTGCTATATGATTTACCAAACGTTATTGACAACGTTACGGTCTTTTATTATTAGACCCTCGATAAATGTCTACATTTATTTATTTATTTTTCCTTTTATTCATTTCGTCGTTGTTATTATATGACGAAAACCGCGTTTTCTTTGATATTATTACCTATATAGTGCACTGAGATATAATAACTAGACGCGCGAACGAGTGTGAAGAAGATAGTTTTGTCCCATTTCTCTACCCTTAACTACTACCCTCGCCGTATATCTACAATAAGAATCACCGAAGTCGTTCGACCCATTTATACGTACAATTGGATAAAAGTTTAAATCAGTTATGTCGCGAACTAAGTACAAGAACTAATCACGTTCGTACAACATTTAATATGATAACGATTTCTTCTAATTACGCGCACGGATGCACCTGTTTTAAAAATATTACACTTGGTATCAGAACAGTGGCGTATTTTGGGGAGGGGTCCATGGGGTCCGGACCCCTCCCACTGAATTTGATTTCTGTTTAATAATATAACATGTTAATAATATTATTATGATTTTGTTAATTTATTCTCAGTGGTACACCATTGTAGAATTAGGTGTCCGAAAGTTTCGCTTAGCAAACTTTTAAATCAGAAATAGATTCTAGATGGTACTTTAGAGAGGGAATTTAATGAAATTCTCAACAGTAATTCCAAAATAAAGAAAAAACGTCAAATTTGATCGCAAATTCTTAAAGCATTAAAATATATTATCCTAAACTCGATTTGCATGAAATATACAGTAATTTGATACAAATTTTAAAACTATAAAATTTAAATATTCACTCTTATTAACAATAGTGTTATATTACGACTTCAAAAATATTTTCAAAAACATATTCAACCACTTTTGGGGTTAATAGAACCATTTTGGAAATATCTCATTTTTATTTAATGCAATTTGAAATACTCGATGTTATGAGACGAAAATTTCATGTAACTTGGATACATACTATTTATTATTATATGATAAAATAATTGAGATATTGCAACGTAACAAACTTCTCTTAAAATATAAAAATATAACTGTTATTTTTGGTGTAAAACCACTTTTTTTTTTTTATTAAAACATCATAATATAATTTTTAATTTAAATTTTGTTCAATATTTTTTCTTAGAAATCAATTTTTACCTTGATTTTCTACCAGTGATAAAATTTTCTAGGGCAAAAGCTCATTGAATATATTTGTTAAACTTATTTCTAAGACGAGAATTTTCATTATTATTGTGTTGTAACATAATTTTATCTCCAACTACATAATATTATGTTATCAAAAATCAGTGGCGTGTCCAGAACAAAATAATGGGGTTGGCCCTTTCTTTTCTGTAGTTTGTTTATTCTACACCGGAAATATTGTACTTAGCATTATGGGAAGTGAATTTTCGGATTTTAAATTTTGGCCATTATACTTTGTATAATTTGGTGTACTTTTTCTTAAATAATAGATACTTAAAAAGAAAATTATTTTCAACAAAATTGAATAAACATGTACAAGGCAAGTGGTAGGTATTACATAATAGGAAATTTAACAATCTTTATTTTTTGTAGACGTTTTAGAAAAAACAAACTTGAAAAAAAAGTATGTACTTTGCACCTTGGGTGAGATACTCTTAGTGTACAATTTTCGAGATTTTTTGCATATCAATTAGACATATATGTGAGTAAGATCATATTAAATTTTCACGTCTAAATATCAAAATTTAAAAATTGTACTACATAAATGTTAACAAAAAACGTGAACTATCCAAAATTTTCAAATTGCTATACTTACCTCAAAATTTATTAAGTATTTTTGAAATTTTTATGAAGTAATCTCGTTATAATTTTAATTAGCAAAACTAGTTGATAAAAAATTGTATAAAAAAATATAGTTGGTGAAAGTTTTTAGTTTCTTACCTGCATTGTTTCTGAAGTTATGTTAAAAAACAATTTACAATTTTATGAAAATTCCGGTAATTGCATAATTTGCCGTTTTTTAACATTTTTTCTGCGTTTTTGAAAAAATGATTGAGGAATTTGAAAAATGACCACTTTAAAGTACCATCTGGGTGTGATTCAGGATCTATAGAGTTACTGATCGAAACTTTTAAACAAGTATTTCTATACGAAAAAAAGTTCACAGAAAGGGGAAAAAAAATAAACATCATTATAAAATCATAAGCTTCTTAGATTTGCTCAGAATCTAAATTTAATAAAATTATAAAATAGGTATATAAAATAATATTAATAAGTAAAGCGAATCATTTTTAACTATATTGATTAATTATGTACTAAGTAAGATGACATATTACTTGTGATAAAAAAAAAAAAAAAAACGTTAAATAAAAATTGGGCAGGCCCAGGCCTAATCGGCCTACCCTGTAAACATGCCATTGTCAAAAATAAGTAATTATGAACTTGATGAAAAATGTTAATTTTCTTGAAATGTAATTAATAGAGTTTCTATTGTAGACTTAAGGCTTACAATGTGTTGTTGGGAAATGTATAGGAGAAAATCCCTAACGACATTGTGTAGGGAAACATTTTTGGACCCTTCTCATGAAAAATAATTCTTAAATACGCCACTGTATCAGAAGACTATGGGTCTCTTTTGAATGTCTACAAGACGTCTTTTATACTCCTCACGAACAGTTGGCATTTAAAATTTTTAACAGTAATTAGTCAAATGATTATAATGTCAGTTAATTGGAAAAGTAAATTGATTTTTATGATGTGTTACAGTGACCATATTTAAGAAAATAAAATACAGGACAAAAATATTTTTCATAATATTTTTAAATAACTAAGCATTTAAGTTATTTACACACAGTTACACACACACACATATAATATATATATATATATATGTTTTTGAATCGTGACAAAAGTATAATTTTTAAACTACCTATTATAGATTAAATTTAAACACATAAAAACATTATTTTGAAAAAAATAAAATAATATAATGAAACTAAATTGATACTTTTTAAAATTTCTTCAAATCCTTTATTCATGCATATTGTATACTTAATTTTCTAAAAAAAACTTGTTAATTCATTTTACGATTATAATTAATCTAATGGTATCCAAAAGATTTCTAGATTCTTACATTATTGTATTCAATAATTTCATTTCAAAAATTTCAAAAATTTTATATCAACAGTAAGTCAAAAAACGGGATTAATATGGGACAGACTTGAAATCACGGGACAAAAAGCGTCCTGAGAGAAGTTTGTCAGGACAACAGGACACAGAGTCGAAATAAAGGACAATCCTGTACAAAACAGGACGTATGGTCACTCTATGGTATAATTTTTTTTTCCCTGACATCCGTTGTTTGCCGCGGGTGTGATATCTCTATGATTGTAATAATTTTTTCGAATTCACAATAATACACACATTATATTATTTCGTTTGACAAATGTATACAGAAACATAATGTCAACACTTCATCGACTTTCACGGTCTAGCGGCAATATTATATCATCGTATTGCCTAAAACGAAGGGTGGTTTTTAACCCTTAACACGTTTGATATGATTGGAATTTTCGTTTTCGATCAAATATAGCGGAGATATAGGTAGGTAGTGATTCCACGAAGACACCTTTAACTAAAGTTAGTTCAATCACATCAGACAAGTCAACTCGTGTTTTTCCGCAAGCACGTGTCGAGTACAGCGAGCGAACCCACAAAACGTGTAACCTCATAAGTTTCCAGTTTTAATGTGTAAACATGCAAATAATGTTTACCGAAATAAATATTAATACAAGCTCGAAGTGAAATTAATACGTTTCGTCGTGATTCAAACTCCAGACGATTATATCGCTGTTCCGCGATTTCTCAATTTCAGAAAACCGCACAGAAGATATTATATTAGAGGTATTTAATTTTCAATTATTATTCATACCAGACACGTATACAAGGGGGGAGGGGTTTAGGGGTTCAAACCCTCCCCGACATTTCTTAATTGCAACGTTGTTCAGTCATTTTATATATGTACATTGTACGTATAATGCTACTATTTTATGAGGAACACCCCCCGAAAATTTATTTTGTGTACGCGCCTGTTTCATACACATTGAAACACCCGATTCCTTTTGATCGATGATATTTGACTATTGACTAAATTATATTTATGTAACTTGGTGGTCACACTGTCCCTGCTGATAACAATATATTATTAAGTACTTAACCTTTATACTTTACTTTTTATTTAATGTTGTTAAAAACCCTAATATGGTTCTTACCTATTAATTACTGTTATAAATTAATATAATTATTGTTATTTATTAATTAGAATTACAGTAAATTCCCGTTACAACGAACTCCAAGGGACCGAATTTTGTTTTCGCTACAACGGAAATTTCGTTGTAATGAAATTTCGAAAATTGGAATAAAAAAAAAAAATTTAAAAACATTACGTAATTCAAATACAAATATGTAAATAAATAATAAATAATTAATACAAATGTAAATAATTTGTGGAAAAAAAATCTTTATTATAGATAATCGACAATTTTAACAAATGTAAATACATATGTAATTTGTGAAAAAAAAAGCCGGGCATACTTCGCACGATGGGTGGGTTTCTCTTGACATGTGTATTTAATTTAAAAGAAATGATAAATCATTTCTTCAATAAAACGATTCTGAACAAGGGAAGTTAATATAAAAATAAATAAATGAAAAAAAAAAAATGTTAGAAAAATGTCCAAAATTTTTTTTGTAAATTTTCAAAATTTTCTTTCGCAAAAATCTTTCTTATATGATTTTCTAACTATGTTTAAATTTTCATAAAATTCGGATCAAAAAATGATAGTTTCCGAGTCATTTTTGTCAAATTTTGGGTAGTTTTTTCCAAAAAAAAATAAAACTGAATAATTGAGAAATTCAAAAAATGACCTCTTTAAAGTACAATCTAAAGGCAAATCCGGTTTTGAAAAGTTATTGATCGAAACTTTTGGACAAATATTTCTATACGAAAAGTTGTACACAGGAAAAATTAAATAAAAAATAAACATCATTGTAAAAACACTAGTTTCTTCACTTCGTTCAGAATCTGAAATAACTTTATTATAGATATTTAGATTAAATTAAGAAGGGAAAATACATACATAAATGTACACATGTACACATGAACATGCATTTTAACCTTCAAAAATAGTTCGTTGTATCGGGATTTTTATAAATCAATCATTTCGTTTTATTGAGATTCATTTAACATTGTTTTAATAGCTTTTTGGTAGGGAACTTCTATGTCTTTCGTTATAACGGGATTTTTCGTTGTATCGGTATTCGTTGTAACGGAAACTTACTGTATTAAGCTATAAAAAACTTATTTACTATTTTAGGTAAGTGAAATATTATATTTGTACTTTTATTTGTGTAAATCAGTCGGGTAGTTTATGAAACCTCGTGTTAGTGAAGAAACGAAATTACATTTATCGAAATAATAACTTATTAAAGAAAATATTTGCATACAAAGTTAAGTCTCTAAAAGAAAAAAAAGAGTATTATTTTTTTTTTTTTGTTAAATAATAATCGCATCTCAACGGTGTTAATAAAGACTATTTTATATCACTATGGTATTATTTTCGTCTCAGTTATGACGTCATCGATGTAATAAAAATTTAATTAATTAAATATAATTTTAGAACCTGCAATTAACGTTTTGCGAGCAAATGACTTTTCGATCAATTGGCGTTTGTTCTTCGATTCTCATCAATAAACTATTTTCGTTTATTTGCACTTTGGTGTAATCGCGTTACGTAGACGGTGAAAAAAAAAAATAATGGCGTTTGCGTTAAATTTAAAGTTTAAACACGTTTTCGTCTGATATGAGAAAAATATTCTCGAAGCAATGAGATAAATTTTTCATAGAATTTTTCAACCGACAACGTAGTTACAAAGATTCCAGTTGCAGACGTTTTAACATATGTACTTATTCTTTATCCGGTGATATATTTTACAAAAGAAACGTGTCATGCCACAGAAAATATTATTTTCTATAAAATTCAGAGTTTGTTCAACTTGAACGTTATTTAATAATAATATAAGCTCTACGTCGTAGCGTGTTTTCAATTCGAGTAGTACCTGTAATCATAATATAAGCAAACCATATTATATTGCTAGATACCCATGTACAAATCCCTAGTTGTTTTTGGGTTATATTACGTTTGTGAAAAAAATTTTTGGATGCCAATAGTGATAATTTTTACTGGTAAACATTTGAATTTTCAATACCTACTTGTTAATTCGATATTAATATTCAAAGCGTATTTAATTTCTAGGTAATTATTCTATTTTTTTTGGAATTGAATTTTAAATTAATTATTATTTTTTCCAACATTAACGATCTTAATATTATCATCTAAGATGTGATAAAAAATCAATAGGAAAAATATAAATGAGATGGTTATTGATCATGGGAAACACAGCAATGTAGATTGGAATTTTCGTCTATGAGTTCCAAACGGGAAATTAATTATGCTTTTGTAAATATTTTATCTTAATGCACTGAATAATAAATTATTTATTTCAAAGGAATCTTAATTAAAGAAAAAAAAAAACCGTTACCTAGTGGTTATGACCTGTAGTCTTAAAAAGATTACTAAAATAATCTAAGACAAGATGACATAGAAAAAAAATAATCGAATAAATTAGCCAAAAGAGGAAGAATTATCTTTTGATTATTTGCTGTAACTTTAATTTCACTTACCGTACAATATAATGATTAATGAACCATATTGATAGAAGTAGTATTATTGGTACCAAATATCCAAACAAAGTCGTTTACAACTTGATCACTGTCATTTCATTAAATTAAATAGTTAGGTTAAATACTTTTAATAAGGTTTAATACTCATATTACTGTTATCGGCGTCGTTGATTATTTTTGCATAATGTAAATGGTTTTATAAGTTTTATTATCGATCACTAAATCAACATTTATTTATAAATGAGGGGTATTTTACGTGGAATATCTTAATTAAAATGAATTATAAAATCATATGTGCTAAACATTTATATAACCACCATCGAAAACATCGAACATAAATGCAGAAAAAATTACAAAATTGCTACTCAGATTTCATTTGAGTGAAAACAGTTATTAAGAACCATATAACAGTAAAAAGAAGTACTAAATGAAAACCATATATATTGAATCGCTAACTGCAGAAAGGGGACAAGTCCACTTTTTCTAGTTTTTCAGGAGAGACAAAAAACTAAATACTGAAAGCAATAATAAAAATAAAATTTTGAAAATTTTACATTAATTTTTAATAGCTTATATAAAAATGATTAATTTATCAAAAAAGAAAAAAGTTCAATAGTTTTTATTTTTAATTAACTGTTTTAAGTCAAGGACTTGTCCCTTTTCTGCAGTAAACATTACCCTTTGTAAAGTGAAAATCTATTTATACTTTTAAGAATACCTTAATTTTGTAATTATAGTACAATAATAAAGTGACACTTTAACCTTTCCTTCCCTAGCAAAAATCAAACTAAAAAAAAAGTATTAAGACAGGTTTTGATGAAATTTGAAAATAATAATTTATTTAATATTAAAAATGGTACACAAATT
>JAIPRM010006126.1:0-19252 GCA_025469315.1 Stegophylla sp. TES_Ste_2020 | reverse complement strand
AATACAAAATTAAAATCATGGTTATACTTAAAATATAAGCTATACACACAAATAGTTTTATAGGTACTCTATCAAAAAAATATTTAAAAAAATTATAATTTTTAATTCACTTTTAATTAAAGTAATATAAAAAGTTCGTCGCAAATTAGTCAAGCAACACACACACTTTATAATTTCGTATTACACACATCGAATTTTGTATTGCACACAAAAATAGGCCCTGGAGTTAATGGCTATTAGACAATACGGCGTACGATTAACGTTTAATAATCAAAGTCATATAACACGTATATATATATATATATATATAACTGAGCAACGCGAAGGTGTTGGGGTTGGCTTTTATTTTTTCATTTGCACCCCATTGCGTTGACGTTCGTAAATGTTTTTAACGCTACTACTCGAGATGTTCGTGTACAGACACTGCGGGTGCCGGGCGAGGAGGACCTGTCCATCATCGCGTAGCGTTTTTCTAAAAGCGCACTGCCGTTATTGCGTTATACGCGTACAATCGTTTGTTAAATAATTCGATTTATTACTCGCGGCGATGACGTATATTGCGCCGTGTACGAATCCAGCGTGGACTTGACGTCATTTCCATTTCACCGGTCTCGGGGGTATAATGTGTTTCCGGCGGCGGCGCGGCGGTTCTTTTGCCGTGTATTATGTTTTAAGTATACGGAGGCCCCCCGGTGATGACGTATCGAGGATTTTTTTTGGGTCAGGGTTTAAAAAAAAACTCACGAGTTTTCCATTAAAACCCACCCCGCCCCCGCTCTGGGTTTTGACGATTTTATATTTTGTATTATAATACGTTGTTGTCTATTAGCATTTATTCTAAAAATAATTATAAATCAAAAATATTAACGTAATTTTTTCATTACTACAAGCAAAAAACTAAAATATCTGAATTCTACACACTTTGTGCTAGTATTCAGCCTATATTTTCGATCTTTGCCTCCGACACTTATCACTTCATTAAAATACTCTAATTACATGTATGACGTCCCCCCCGCACCCACCCCCCCAAAAAAAAAGAACATAAATAAATACAATTTTGAAATAATATACTTATGAATTTCTAAAATTTGGTAACTTTGGTCTATAAATTACATAAAGCAACATGAGTATAATAGGAATCTAAATAATAAATTATTAATTAATAATTTTATATCAGAAATTTATTATGACCAATTTATTTTACGCTATTACAGATATCTTTTAAACAAAATCAACGAACTTTTTGATTCAATTATAAAATATTGCAATAAAAAAAAAATTAAATATCAGTTGTTACAATGTAATTCCTACACACTTTTTCATTTTGTACTACACACCAAATATTTCGTATTACACAAAGTGTGTCGCACTACACATAATTTTAGTCCCTGACTACAAGTACTTTTTAATCTAGTTTTAGTTTTAAAAAGTCGTTTTCATGTTACTATATGTTTTTTTTTTTTTTTTTAATAAATCCTATTTGTCATAAGTTAAAGTTATTTATACATATATATATATATAGTAATCTAGAAGAATTGAAAACTGATGCTGAGTTAAATAAATGTTTTTGTATTTTAAATTGATTCATGTTTGTACTACTTTATTTATAAAATATTTTAAACTTAAATAATAGTATTTGTATATCGATTTATTACCTTAATAAGATATTCAAAGTTCTTCGCAAAAATTATCATTACTATTTATAAACACCTATAAATTAAAAAGTTTTACTGATGTTATTTGATATGCTTGTTTCGAAAATTTGTTGTTAATTTATTTTTAAATATGATAAATACCTATAAATGTATATAATATAATAATTAATATTAATAAAATGACGTATGAAATCAAAAGGGTATTTTAAATTTTTGGCAAAAATTATTTTTTATGAATATTATGAATTTTGTTTGGTGAATGGTATTACTATTAAAATACAAGTATGAAGTAATAAATTAATCTGTGCTCTATCAAAACTATGCTAAAAGTATCAACTGCATAAGATGTTAACAGACTGATTAATTTGAGTGTTTATAAAAATATATATTTTTTAAAACCCCACTTAGTTTTTTTTCTACTGGATCCAACCCACGTGGTTTTAAATAGTTTGGACCCAGTACTTGAAATCGTACTTACAGCCGACTAAGCTCACGCGTCCTATGCAGGGAGCGAAGGAGGTAATAATTAAAATTTTTAGTATTTTCGTTGAAGTATATGTATATTTCAAGAAAGAATCATTCCACTGTTCCTTTTTTTTCGTCATAATTACTATTATTTTACATTACACAATTTTCGGTAAGGGGTGAAAATTATTAAGCTTCCAATGTTACGTACTTATAGAATTACGACTAAAAAAAAAAAAAAAAAATCTAGTTAATTTTACCGTTTTTTCATCAAATTTAAAATGCAGATTTTACACTTGTTTATTGAAAGACTGTTAAGAATTTCCGAAAATAATCTCTTTTCCTTGCCATCGATTTCTGGTATAAAAAATCGCAGCAGGAAGAAACTTTTGAATAAGTTTTACTGTATAAAAAATGTTTTCAGAAAAAAATAAAACAGAAAAGATTAAACAATTTTGTAAGACCACTAGATTCCACGCACCATTCTGAGTTTGAAACTATTTATTGCAAATCGACATAACAAATTAAACAAATGAATCAAACGTATTTTAATCAGTATAAATTGTAATTAAGATAAATTAAATCAACTTTTTATCTTACTTTGGTTCAATTTGTTCGTCGGATTGTCTATAGTCATTATTGTGTATTATAAATTCCTAACTCGAAGCCTTTTGGATATGATTACGTCATGGACGTCATTTATAAAGTAATTTTATGAAAGTCTTAATTTGTAATATAATAACAAAAAACAATTGAGATATACTTCACACCATGGGTATTGTTTACTTTCTGGGTGGGACACTGTGGGTGGGTACGTTAAATTTTAAAGAAACGATGAACCATTTCTTCAACAAAACGATTCTGCTTGGAGTTTCAATTAATTATAGACAATAATAATTGTTAGTTTCGTATGAAATATGTTTAACAATTAATATAAATTTACATTCTATCCAAAATTCGTCTACGATAACAGATATGGCACTGTTGACATCTTCAAAAATTTTTTTCTCCACATCATATTCCATATTATTGTCAATCTATAATTTAATTTTCATATAATTTGGATTAAAAAAAAAAAGTCTTAAAGCAATTTTTGGTAAATTTTTGGTAGTTTTTTTTCGAATTTTGAAGAGACTATTGAGAATTTCGAAAAATGATTTCCCAAGAGAGGCAAATTCTGATTCTTTAAGTCGCTGGTTGAAACTTTTGGACAAGTATTTTTTGTATGAAAGCGAGTACACGTAGAAAAAAAAAAAAAGACGAATAAATGATAATCTAACACGTCGTGTTATTTTATCTTTAACAAAAACCAAAATTATCGTTTTAAAATATCGAGTTTTAAATCGTGAAAACCATTTTTAAATTCTATGATTTTTATCCAGATAAATGTAGTTACCTACCTATCTAGAATATCGGCTAATGCCTTTGCCGGATAAAATATGTTCAACGAACTTCAAATCTCCGTTATCTAGATAATTTTTTGGTTATATTTTTGCAACACATGCTTGTATAGACTACAGACAGGTACCGTCCCCATAGTACGACGCCCACCTACTATATATTGTGTATCAAAAACATTTTGTCGAATGTGTACGTCGTCGTCGTCGCGTACGGGGTACGAAAAGCGAATATAACGCCCTCTTTCTACACACACACACACACACACACACACACGTACACACACACATGTACAACACACGTCTCCGTGTACACGTTATATATTATATGCGCACGCGCGCGCTTGTGTGTGTGTGTGTGTGTGTGTATGTACGTTTCTCTTCTCTCTTCTCTTTCGCGTTTGCCGCCACCGCGTTTCCATTCACATACGTCGTCGTATAAACTCCGGAACGTGCGTGCCCCCGCCCATCGGCGGAATTCGATAATACAACCCAATCGACGACGGCTCGCGCATGTGTATAATAATATTATGTTCGCGGCGAACGTGTGTGAAAAGCGCGAATACAAAAATGTATCTGGCAAACCGCACGCGTACGAGTCGGTGTGTTCAAAATACATTCCCGGCATGTCTGCGCCACGTTTTCCAAAGCGAACGCGCAGTCGCGCACAAAAATAAATTATCATCCGACGATGTCGCGTGTGAAAATAATATGCGACGTTCCATTAAAAAGTGTAAGTGTATAAATCTGCAGTGGCGTAGTTGGGAATTTCGTATGGGGTGGGGGTGGGGGTGGGGGGTGGGGGTTTGCGTTTAATTGGGCGGGGGTGGGGTGACGAATTTTGTTGAGTCTGTGGCAAATCACCGGGAACTAACAAAGGAGAGTGAAAAAATAAAACGCTTATTAATAATTTTTTTTATTTAATTTATATTGAAAATTTGTTTTGCACATTTATTGATTCGTTCATAACAGGCGCGGGATCAGAAACCATAAATAGGGGGTGATCGATCAATAGAACTACCTAAATACTAATAGCAGTTAACTACTAATTGCACCTTAATATAAATCTCTATTTATAATAGTTATATATTTATATATCTATTACAAAAATACATTTAATACATTATCCACTTCATTTGTTGAATTTACTAATGATCTACTCAGATTATTTTACGTTTTACATTCCGAGCGGGGTAAAGAAACTAGTGTTTCAACAATGATGTTTATTTCATCGACCAGCAAACTTATGAATTAGGATTTTTCAAAATCTTCAATAGTTTGTTCAAAATTTTGGAAAAATGTTTTCTTTAAAATTTAACATGCCTACAAATTCCACCCAAGGATCGAACAAAGCCCATGGTGAAAAATATGTCCAGCTTTTTCATAATACATTTATTTAACTACGTTTAATTGTATTTCAATTTCACGCAAGTGCGGCAAAAAAAATATCATATTTTTTAGTCAATTAATAGTTTTATATAATTTTTTGTAGTGAGGTTGATGTGAACGGGGCGCTCGAGCACCCATAGCCCCCCTCTAAATCCACGCCTGGTTCATAAATACCACGATCAACACTGTATAGCGATAAGAATATTAAGGATGTGTTTTTGTACAAATAGATTTTTATTTTTTTTGTAAAAGATGAAACACTATTTTGAAAACCTGTCATTATCACTTAATTCACAATTATTATTATTATTGTATATCAATTGAAGATTCGCTCAGAACCGTTTTATTGAAGAAATGACTGATCGTATTTTTAAAATTTTATACACCTACCAACAAGAGTATCCCACCTGAAGAGCGGAGAACACCAGGTGAAATAAAGTCGAAAATACGCCTTGGGATTCGATTCAAAACGAGTACACATAATTTTATCACGTTTACCAGTGCAATTATTGGTAGTCAAATAACGTTTTGTTTGTTTTGGTTTATTAATTCGATGGTTGACAGACGCGTCGTGTCGGGGGGTCATGTAGCCGTATAAATCGTTTTCAATGGAAAAATAATTTATTTTACAACGAACGACGCGTCTGCGCGCGACTCACACAAAAAAGTATTTATATGCAGATAATAAATGATAAAATAACAAAAATCATATTACCAAGCGCGCTGAGCGTGGGATACGTGTATTTAAACGTTTTGCATTCGCGCTCAGCTGAGGTTAGGATTTTTCATTAACGTGTACATCAAATTTGTAATCTCAAAATTACATTTTGTTATTCATGTTCCAAATTTAAGTTGACAATATTTTGAATGAAAAAAATAGCCATGGAGTTTTTTTTTTAAATCATATTTTTAAAAAAATTTGAAATATGTCCGGCTTTCTTGTCTATAATTTACTCTACTTTTTTTTATCTAATATATGAAGGGAAAAAAAATTAAATAGGAAACAGAATTTAGAAAAATGTCCAAAATATTTTTTTCACATTTTCAAAATTTTTTTGTTCCAAAATGTTTCTCATATTATCTGTGTTTAAATTTTCATAAAGCGTGGATCAAAAAATGATGGTTTCCGAGTGTTTTTGTCAAATTTTGGGTAAAAAAAAAAAAAAAAAATTGAAGAATTGAGAAATTAAAAAAATAACCTCTCTAAAGTACCAACTAGAGCCAAAGTCGTCGGTTTCAAAAAGTTACTGATCAAAACTTTTGAACAAGTATTATTAAAAATAATAATAATAATAATAAAAAAAATAAACATCAATGGAAAAACATAAGCTTCTTCTCTTCGTTCAGAATCTAAAACTGTACATACAAAATACATTCAAAAATGAATTCGTCAAAATATATATATATATATATAAAAAAAATGCAAAGTTAAGACTTCAATAAAATAATCATCAGCGCCTGAAACATATTTTCCGCTTATGGATTTCGGTACATCAAGGAAAAAAATTACATTGCATCACAATTCCAGCCTTAATTATTATTTATTAAAGCACGTGGGATGAAAAGTAGGTACGAAATTAAGGGTGTTATTTTTCGGTAAAATAATAATATGTACTTTGATCCGGTACTGGTTTCACACGTAGGAAACGATTGTTTAACCCGGGCTTGTGAATAGGTACCCTCCCCCAATGTGTTTTTCTGATGACGCAAGGCTTGAAACCAAAATGATTTTTTTTCTGTCACCTGTATTTTTTTTCGAATACTGGTTATCATTTTTTCGATTTTTGATGCTCGTATTTATTTTTTCCGTTTTCGATTTTCAACAACGCTATTCACACCGATATTCAATACCGGTTTTAAGCCCTGTGCTCGTGTTTCTGTATCTCTGCGTCCGGGTGCAGGCGTAAATTACAAGTGTGTGACACGTACGCGGGGACACAATGTGTTATCCGCCGACGACTACACGTCCATTAATCAACGTCAGTCCGAATACGACCCGAAGTCCGCGACCACCGCGAAGACGGCGCAACAATAATATAACACGACTTCGGAACGTGTACCACGGATGCGAATAACACGGCCATAGATCTTAACGGTCCGAGACGCCACGAAAGTGTGGCAACGATGTGTACCCCCGGACATAGGGGTGGCAACGAGGGAAATCGCGAATCCGATAACGAACATGATCTGACCGTAAATTGTCTCTAACCCTGTAATATTTGAAAATTTCTACCCAATAACGTTACCGCACTATCGCGGTGGTAGTCTTAAGAGTGCAATATTAAGTCGTAAACCATAGAAAACAGAAGCCTTGAGAAAAACGAACTTGTAGCAAAGTATAATAACAGAATTTTACGAAAAAAAAAAATCAATTAATTGATAGCTGTTATAGAATTTTATAAAATAGTGAAAATATATATAAATAAAAAAAAAAAATGTTGTTGGAAATTTTAAAAAATAAGGAAAAGTTGTCGGTCATTCGATTCATTTTTCTTACCTAAATACATAAGTAAATTTTTAAATTTAAAAGCTATTTATAACTGAACCAATCTTGTCGGAAAAATGAAACATTTTACCATAATAATTCGGTTTGGAAATTTAAACATACTTAAGTAAATTAAGGGATTACTGATATAAATACAACGAACAAAAAAGCCGAACATACTTCGCATTATTCTTTGCTTTCTGGGTGAGATATTCTTGGTGGGTGTATTGAATTTTAAAGAAACGATACATTATTTCTTTAATAAAACGATTCTGGGGAGGTTTCATACACATTTCATATTAATATTTATAGAGTTTTGTGTTAACCATGGTCACAATGGTTACCATATTACAACGGGTATAAATGATTACCATGGCTACCATGACCACAATAATTACCAAGGCTACAATGGTACCGACTAATGGTTAACAATCAAGCGACAAGTGTCATTTCTTTGAAATAATGTGAATTTCGAAAAAGCCAAGTATAAAGTATTATTTAGAGTCGAATTCTGATTCAAAGAGTGGCTGACCAAATCTTTTGGACCGGTTTTTCTATACGTAACAGTGTTCTCAGACCGAGAAGAAAAAGTAATAATAAAATAAACATCGTTGTAAATTCATAAGCTTCTTTGCTCTGCTCAGATTCTAATGATCATATTGATACTATTAACCAGGGCAAGGCTATTAATTCTCAGTTTTTACTTTGACCCGAACTATTTACTAGAATATTTTTTAAAAAAAGATCCATACAGATAATGGAAGGTATATAGACAAAATAGAAAACTCATTTATTTAACGTTTTATATACTATTACGACGAATACGTATAAAAATCGGAGGAGACAAAAATGGTTCGATAGTTGTTCACTATATTATTGTGTTGTGTTTTATTGTGTAAAACTGATTTTTCCTTTAAATAATTAATTTTCCAATTTTTTTTTTTTTTTGCTAAACCGTGAAAAAAAAAAAAAAACGTACTTTTGAAGTCCGTTTCGTGATCGTACTTAAGGCCGAAATACGCTCCATCGGGCCCACTGGTTTACTGCTAAAATTGTAAATGTGCGAACTTCTTTTGATGCTGCGTTGTATCGTTTGTCGGACGGAAATCGTCACGAATTCCCTTCCCCCCCCTCTATTCGCGACTCGACACGCTGGAGGCGTAGTTCGTGAGGGGAGGGGAGGGGAGGTATTCGCCGGCTTTTGTACAACTATATTATACATAAAAGTCAACTCTCTCTCTCTCTCTCTCTCTCTCTCTTTCTCTCGTCAGACGTTTTCTATTCGGAATACCGCGGTCGTTTTGAGGGTTTTGTTTCATAATAATGTGCGTCGGTATAATATTATATTAATATTATTATTATTATTACTTATTATTTATATACGTCACGTATATACATATATACTAATACATATATATATATATATAGGAACACACAATGCCGCGGAACAATGAGGGAAAAACGGGCAGACGCGTTGTTTTTAAGCGCAGTGTACAATAATTAAAAACGTCACCTCGCGAAACGAAAATCCAATTACCGTACGCTGCTATTACGTAGCCGAAAAACGCTGCGAGAGAAATAATTGTAATTCAATTAAAAACGAATAACTTCGAGTAGAGTAAATAAAACAATGTTTTTCGGGGGAAACGTTCGAATAAACAACACTCGGAGAAATAATACAAAAATTATTACGAGAGAGGAAAAAACTTTTACAGTGGCAGCTGCTTGTCTCGGCGGCACCACACGGCCATGTCTACCCCGCGCGCTGACGACTTTAAATGCAACAATTATTATTATTGTTATTATTATTATTATTATTATTGTAACGAACGAAAACCGCGTCTACCGCGCCATTGTGTTTGTCTATAATAATTTGAAATATTACGTTCGCGACGAGTTTTCGGCCATTGCGTCCAAAAAAATGAATAAGAGTAACGTGAATTCCTCTCGGGCGAAATGTAAAAATTAAAAAAAAAAAAACCCCGGCATAATTCACACCATGGGTATTCTTCATTTTTCAGATGGGATAATTCACTCGGAATCTAAAAAAAAAGTAAAAGCCGCTTTTGATTTCATATCTTAGGCTTGTGCAAACTCGTATATTTTAGGTGTTCGAGCTTATTTTATTTGTTAGACTTTCAAAAACTTTAAATTGTCAAATTTTTGGATTTTCCAAATTAATGTCTACCAATACAGTTTATTACACCTAGACTACTCATTTGTAATAAAAACCGTTTATTCTTACCTCAATTCTCGCAGTGTATTATAATCTCAGAGGTGTAAAGGACACAAGTAAAAGTTGTCTACTTTATTAATGTATTTTAATTTTATACTTTTACTTGATTGTTGAAACGTTTTTAACGTGTATTCATATGAATATTAGTGTCAGTTTATTATCCTAATATAATTAATACATTTACGTTGAAATTATGCTATGAAATGTATGAGTTATTAATTATTTAGCGAGCACCTATACTAAAAATTTCATTTTCAAGTCAATCGTCGTGAAATGTTACTAATGGCGTTCAGTATCAATGATCATATTTTTTATATTGGAATAGTTATTTTAAATTTGCGTAGATAATATGTTCACTTAAGTTCGGATTTTGGGACAATATAAATTATAAAAAAAGTACTAAAAATTGTAGAAAAAAAGTTATTTATTTTTTGAAAATTTAAATGTGTTAAAAAAAATGTAACTTTGATAGACTATAAATGTTCATAATATTTTTGAAAATTCATAACACATTTACCCAAAGATTTAATACATTTTTAATTTAACGTTATATATCAAAAAATAAAGGCATTTATTTATAAAAATGGGAAAAATTATGTTTGTGAATTGAGCTTCAATCAATAACAAAGCAATGTCAATAAACTTAATAAAAATACTACCAATATCTTTAGGTATGTACTTTAAATATTGAAGTATAATAAAATTATAAGTATTTTTAAAATTAATTTAATGTTTCAATAGAACATCATAAAATATAAGAATTTCGTTCATTAGAATTACAATACAGTGTATGTTGTTAATAATACAAGGTTGATAAATATAATAATACAAAATATAAGGTAATTAAAGAATTCGTTTATTTATTATCACAATATTGTTAGGGATGTACTAAAAATTAATATTCAACTTCACACGAATCTAACAGCAAATAAACTTAATAATTATTATAAAAAAAAATTATTACAATCAATATTGTTAGGTACCTACAATAGGTATAATACCTATGTGTATTTCAGATGTTATAATTATCAAAAAATAAATTGTTCTTTCATCAAACACGGTAGCTATCAAAATTTGAAAATTTCAGTGAAAAATAGATCTTTCGAAAGAAAATCTTCAAGCTTACATTCTAACGTATTAACAAAAATGTCTGAGAATTTGAATGCATTTTCCTAAAATATTAGCAAAATGTTTCAACACGATTTTAAAAGTTCATGATGACGAACGTTATTTCTAATGATTAAAAATACTTAGATTTTTATTATAATAAAGATTTATTTTATAGTTTTGCATACAGTCCTACACGTGTAGGAATGATTTTACGATTGTACGATTCGAGACGAGTAGATCCTGTCGATCAGTATAGATTCTCATATTTTCCCAAGCCCTGCAGCAGTTTTTCAAGTGTTTTCGCTCCGTACACCGTACAAAAAAAAAAAAAAAAATGTTTTCCAATCTTTTGAGGTCGTGGGTGTAATGGAAAACGTTTCTCAGAATCTATTTGCACAATGGTTTCTATTTTATCCACGATTTGTAGTCAACAACAACAGCTCGCACCTTTAACACGCAAATACAAAGTATATCGTAGTAAGGTTAAGTCGGATTATTGCGTAATATTTTGTATTATGCAACATTGTAATACCGCGCAGAACGTTATTGCAATTATTATTAGTATTATTTTTAATCTCTTAGGCAACCTCTTGTAAGAAAAAAAAAATTGCTTTTTTTTTTGGAATAAAACATCAGATAAATAATTACGGATCCCTTATTCACGGGTTTAACTTATCTGGGTCTCTGCTTCTCGCAGTAGGTATTGTTCTTTTTCGTAAATACTTACTTTCGGTCTGTTTGTTCAACAGTATTCACTCAACATTGCTGAAAGTTTTTCTTCTCTTCGAGAATTCATTGAAAATAATTGAACTCTTAGAAAGATCAACGAAATTTCTGATACTCAAAACGAGTCAAATGAAAGATTTTGACTATTTATACCGATAGAACACTTGATAACAAAAAAAAAAAAAAAAAAAAAAAAAAAAAAGAAAAGTATATTGTAAAACCAATACATTAGTCTTTCTGTACGGTCAGGATTTTAATAACCTAAAAAAAGAACCTGAAAACGACTTAAAAACAATATGACCGAAAGAAAGTTTCTATTATTAGCTGAAACATTGACTCAATAAATATCATAATTAAAAATAAGATACTGAACCATTGGTGAAACATGCTTCATGCTAAAATTCAAAAACAAAGTAATAAACTACTCGATTGAGATGATTTTTGTTTTAGAATAATGTATTCCAGCAAATAAACCAAAACGTACTCTCGAAGGACGAAACACTTATTAAATAGGTAGTACAATACGATAGTGCAGTTTTACGTCCTGTGTAACCTAGTAGCTGATAAAATTACCTGTTTACCATATCATCTACGTCCCTGTCATGTTATGAAATCAAACGATTAAGCTGATAATTCGTGGTATCGATATCAAAGACCTTTTTTTGAATATTATAAGTTGATTTGTTATCGATTTAAAAGACTAAAATTTATAAACGGTCGACATTTTATTAAAATCTTTATATAAACGAATTATGATATTATTTCTGTTAAAAATGTGGTGAAATACCTATCAAAAATATTATTTGAATTTCGTAAAAATGTAAAAAATTCCATTAAACTTTTTAAAAATAAAATATTTAATAGAATTTTAAATGCTTGAAAAGTTATGACTTGTAATAATTCGTAAAAAAAAAAAAACAACATACGAATTTAAAAACGATTATTTTTCATAAAGCTTTATTTCTAATCAGCGATAACACTGATACTATAGGTAGGTTTTGGTTTGTTTACATTTTTGAGAATTACATGACTTAAATAGGAAATACACCATAAATATGGTTTTATCTTATCTGTGATAGGAGTTTAGTATTAAAATTTAAAATCCTTAATTGTGTTCAAATGCCTTTAAGAATGTTTTGACATTGTTTAATTCGTTAATTTTCATGAATTATTTGGGAATATGAACGGCATAAAAAAATGTATAAAAACGTTTTTCTACATAATTTTGTCTAGATGCATAGTAACTACATAAAGCTGTTTGTGGGAAAGCGATTTGTATCTTAATAGGATATTTTTTTTAATTCAAATTTCGTCTATAATATTATTTCCATAGCCTTAAACGCGAGGGGAACTGCGGGGAAGAAGGTTGTGTTTCAAAAAAAAAAAAAAAATTATCGTAACCCATTTTACGTTGTATAAAATTGATTGAGATAAGAGGAAGGACGAAAGTTTCGGAAGAGTTTTACTACCGGAAAAAGTGATTCCATACAAAAAAAAAAAAAAAAAAAATTAAAAAGTAAATACATTATCGTAAAACTAATGTCGTTCATCGCTTCGCTCGGAATCTAAAAAAAAAAGAAAGAAAAACCGAAAGGAGAAATAAATAAATAAAAAATACCATCGAAAACTACATCACTTGTTGAGCGCCGCCAACAATATTTGACCGTTAAATTTTTACTCGAGCCAAATGATATGTATTTAAAAATTACAAAATATGTCTTAAAATGTATCGAATGTATCTTTTTTCAACAAAAAAAAAAAAAAAAAAATGGTAAATATTAATTCAAAGTGAATTAATAAATGCTCATTTCAACTTTTCTTGTTTTTATTTTGAGTTAGTGACAATTGGATTTTACCTACGTTCGAGTTTTTTCCATAATTCAAAAGTCATATAGTATTCAAATGTTGTATTGCTAAAAATCGTTTACTATTGCAGAGTAACTTCCCAAAATATAATTCTATTCAATTTAATATTACGAATGTATAATTTACAACAGACATGTAAATACAATAAAAAATGATAATAAATTGAAAAAAGATTATAGTGTTTATAAAAATGTCGTTAAATCTATAATCAATCGATGCATACATTTAAATTTCAAATAATTTGCATTCTACACTCAGTTTTTTGTATCGCATTCGGTTATAATTATCGCTACGAAATATGCAAAGTCATAAACGTCGTCCGAGCCGCCGCCTGGTGAATGGCTTTGAAATTCGCGAACGCGTTTCATAACAAATTAATACCGTATTATAACGCACGTCATAATACCGAGTTAATATTCTCGTGATAGTAATTATCGCGCGTTAAATTTCACACACCGCCGCCGCCGCCGACAAACATGACCGTTTCGCCGTTTACCGTTTAAATTGCACGCCGGAGACGATGTATCAATGACAGAGACCTGGACGGCCCCCATTAGAGTCCCGGGAAATATTTTCGTTTCCCAATTTAACAAACCATTAAGTTTAAGGTTAAGTACACGCGTACACTGCGCGGGCCGGTCTCGTTGTGCGTTGTCGCTGTCTCGTTTCGCTCCGTGTCGGGGAGGAAAACTTTGCGGACCGGCGCGGCGTCGTGGTTGAGAACGAATTTATTAGTGTTTTGCGGTAAGCGGGTGAGAGGTGCAGGAGGATGGGGGGGGGATGGCGAAAAAAAAATAAACGGAATTAAATAACAACGTTGCCCGACGGAATTCGCGTTTATTAAATTTTTTACTTTTTCATTCGTGTTTATTAAATGTTATATTATTTTCTAAGGACTACTGACAATAACTGTTTTCGCGGACCCTACACGAGTTAGAGATAAATAAAATGGTAAAATGGTTTTAATTTGGTATGGAAAAATAATACTCACTACCAGTTTATGAAAAAATCACCGAGGCAATATGTATTTTTATTGTAAGGTTTATAATGGAAATTGGTACGACATACGTACTCATAAATTAAATTTATAGTTGACGTAGCTTCGATTTATATGAATAGAAAAATAAAAGTTAATTCCTACAAAGTCCAAACTCTAGCCATCGTATTCTTAATCTTTACCTGCTTTGGATTTACATTTTAAATATTTGAAACAAAACAACATTATTCTTATGTAAACTCAGAAAAAAAGTTTTAAACATATTTCATAAATCATAATAATAAGGTGATTACTGATCAAATTTCGATTAATTTAAGTGGTCATTAAACATTTCGACGGGTAAAAAGAAAAATTGTCATTAATAAAAAATTTATTTGCTGGTACTTTGTAAATTCACTGCACTTCCATCGTTACCATTAACCAACAAAACAGGCGTATATTATGCGCATGCGACTGCAGTGGTTATTCGATAGGTTTAGAGGTGTTCGTCAACTAAAGGAATTATAGCGTTTTGATTAAACGCAAATTATAAAATCGCGTGACGCGGCGTGAGCACTTGGCTGCGAATTAAAAATAAAAAAAAAAAATTGCATTTCGATGTAATTGCCGGTGTCATTAATGGTATTTTTTTACCCCCGTTTTCGTTTTACTCGTTTTTTTCCGTGTTAATAACGAACGGCTCTAAAATGCAGATTCGACGCGAGATTAAATGATAATAATAATAATAATAATAATAATAATAATAATAATAAAAAAAAATACAATGTATAAAATAGCTCTGCGGCAAAGTTTGAATTTAAATTGTTTTCAAAACTTGTTAACTTTTAAAATTAACGTTTTAATTAGTACACGACTATTACAATAGTAAAGTTCATAATAATATTATAACCGTTTCAGCAACTGAATAATATTGTTTCGTTTTCCATTCGAAACGCGCGTAATATTATTAAAAAAAAAAAAAACCTACGAAGACGATTAAGTGGACATTTTAAACGGTTTTCGTGTAATTTCTGCGTTCCGTTTAAGCGGCCAACGAGTGAGAAAAAAGAGTATCGAGGTATTATATTCGAAAAAAAAAATCGCAACGATGTTGTTTTTTATTATTTACTACATTTTTTTTTTTTTTTTTTTTTTGGACTTTTATACCAACCTCACTCCATTAAGTGTACAAAGTTTGCACCGAGAGGAGGAAGACGTGGGGTGCGATTCTACACAGTTTCCAAGTGGTCATCCGTACTGGATTATAAACAAAGTTTAACTCAACAGCACTTAACCGAAACAAATTGACCGTTCAATTACGTTGACTAAACGATGGGTGAATAATTATTATTATTATGACGCTTGGATCGGTAAAAGTAGTTTTATGACAGTGAAAATTCCTATAAATAACTAGTTTGGTACTAATTCTGAACGTTAAAGTTTTAATTAATACACGAGTGTGTCACGTGTAAGAGAGTGTAGTCAAAAATCAAATTTGTAACAACTAGTTTTATCATTTTTATCTAGGAGTTAAAATTTGAAAACCACTATTGAGCAACCTCTCGGGACTCAACAGGGGCAGATGAAGGAAATGTGGAGTTATATTTCAAAAAAAGACTGTTTTAACAATATTAGTAAAGCTATTGACATAGATAATTTTTTTTCTGTACTTATTAAAATGTGATACTTGAACATTAGCGAAATTTTTAATTTTAATATTATTTCCTTTATTAGTATATTCTGGTTTTTTGATTGATAGAAATAATCTTTAGGTAGGTACAAACCTGTTTCGAAATAAATGTAATTTTATGGACAAATCTAAATAATACAATAAATGTTTGGATAAATGAAATTTTCATCTTAGATGATTATTTATATAACATTATATTTTATCTGGATAAGATAAAATGAAACTACTAAATATTTATCCAGGCAAATCCCAACACCGGGCACCTAAATTATTATGAAAATATTCTGAAAACACATTATCGAGGTTAATAATAAAAACGTTTAGGGGACAAGGGGCGTAACTCATTCTTGTTCGTCACCGGGTGTTTAACTGCGATGCGTAGTGCATTGTCGTCGTGGCCTATACAGGGTGATTTTTTAAGCGTGCACACCCCCATTTTTGGCCGTAAAAATGAAAAATTTGGGATTTTTTTCCGGAATGTTCAAGTTACTATAAAACCAATATTTTCCATAACTCATTTTTTTCATGTCACCTTAAAGGTGTCCTGTGGAGATACAAACTTTCTTTTTTCAAACGGCTATCCCCTATTTTAATTTCGGAATTATATTCGGGTTATTTTCTGCGAATTTTGATGTATTGAAATTAAAATTTGAACGAGTAGTTTTTGAATTATTCAAATTTAAATATTAAGGAAAATTGTCACTTGGGCACATATTTAGTTACGTGCGTGGTTCGTAATTATTATTATAAATCTACTCGATTAACCTTTAATCGGAAATAATTAGTCAAAATGTTCATAGATATGATATATCGTGTGTACGAGATTAAATTTTACATTTACAAAATATTAATTAGTCGGGTCGTTTTATCTCATTTACCTATTAAGAATAAATTAAATTATGTGCCCAAGTGACAATTTTCTTTAATATTTAAATTTGAATAATTCAAAAACTACTCGTTAAAATTTTAATTTCAATACACAGGAGGTAGCCATTTGAAAAAAGAAAGTTTGTATCTCCACAGGATGCCCTCAAAGTGACATAATATTATGAAAAAAATGAGTTATGGAAAATATTGGTTTCGTAGTGACTTGAACGTTCCGGAAAAAAAAATCCCAAATTTTGCATTTTTACGGCCATAAATGGGGGTGAGCACGCTTAAAAAATCACCCTGTACATACTTAAATGTGCGTCTAATGTAAATATCGTTTAGCCGTATAATATTACACTAGACAGAGTATTATACTGTGTTTGCTGTGCACGAAGTCGACACGACACGCGCTGTGTGCGTCAGTGTTATATCGAATTGATATTGTTGTATTACACGAATATAAATCACACTCAACTGCACAATAAACGGAGTATAAATCATCATAGTACACATGGGCGATCGCAGTGAAAATATATTATAATAACAACAAATGTTTTGGGACTGAACACGATATTGTGTTCGTCGTCTCCGGTCGAGACGACCGCGTGGTCCTTGTATGAACGCGATCTGCGCCCACGTGATGGAGAAAAAAAAAACCGCCGTCAATAACGTGTAATAGAGAACGCGCGTCGTTCGATCTATCTCGTCTCTCGTTTCCGTGACAAATAGATCGGCCGGGACTACGGGGCCAGCAGGTATTGGAGACGGCAAGAGAGGCACACGCAATGTACGCACGCCTGCGAACCTCAATCATTCTGTTACAATCCGATTGTGGACAGGATTAAAAAAAAAAAAAAAATTCTATTCCGATTTGAGTTTGTAAATATTGAAGAAATTAGAAATTCGATTGAAATAATAAAAAAAATTATAAACGGTTTTTCCAATAATTATTCAGTAATAAGTCGGCCAGGGGTTTCGATGCACTCGCGTTATTTTCAAAAGCTCCCAGCGCGAGGCACAAATTTATTTCGTTTACTTTTGAACGAGAATAAGAAATTTAATTTAGAATTTTTCTATACATTTGTTTTATTATAATTTTTTTTTTTTTTTTTTTTTTTTTTTTTGGTGGGAGATCTTTTGTTCGTTCGTTTTTTGGGAGCGTTTTATATTTTTTGGCACTTTTTTTTGAGTTTTTAGATCCTAAATTGAAATTGAAAATTTTGTTTTAAGATTTTATTATTTTTTGAAAGGTTACGATACGTATCAGGAATATTTTTAATAAATACACTAAAAACATTCGTTTCCTCGTAGGGAAATGTATTTTCTTACCTCTTACACACACACACATATTACATTATGATTTATACCAAGCAGATAGCAGTATAATAATATCGTGTACACGGGGAACGGGAGTTAAGGCCGTCTCCTCTTGTGTACGTCTCCTACACGCCGGAAAGTTTGCGGCACGAAGGCGATTGTGTGGCGGTGGTGGGTAGGTTTGCGGGCATGTTATGCATGACGTACTCGCGTGTCAAATTTCCGACCGGTAGTGTTGTTGTTGCCCTTCCTCTTCTCCGACATCCAAATCTCTGACGTGTGGAGCTGCCCCGGTGTCGGTGTCGGCATGGTGGTGGTCAAACGAAACGGACCAAGAGTGCAAGATTAATGGCCCGAGTCCCGGAGACAACTAGAAACTGACGCGCGTACCTGTCCTACCTATAATATAATATTATTATCGTAGTATCGAACGATCTCCTATGTCCGGACGTCGGACCAAAAATAAGAGTAGTCGCCTTCTGTCCTTTCACACACACACACACACACACGTACTCACGTTTATGTTTTTACGCACACAATATATATATATATATATATACTAATAGGGCAAGGCTTGGTTGATAACGAGTTACTAAATTAACACACTTTCAATTCTAACATAACGATTAATTTTTTTTGATTCTGAACGAAGTGAAGAAGCTAGTGTTTTTACAATGATGTTTATTTTTATTTATTTTTTATTTTTTTTCTGTGTACAACTTTTCGTATAGAAATACTTGTCCAAAAGTTTCGATTAATAACTTTTTGAAACCCGATTCGCCTCTAGATTGTACTTCAAAGAGGTCATTTTTTGAATTTCTCAATTCTTCAATGTTTTTTTTTTGAAAAAACTACCCACAATTTGACAAAAACTACTCGAAAACCATCATTTTTTGATCAGAATTTTATGAAAATTTAAACATAGATAGAAAATCCTATAAAGAAATTTTGGCGCAAGAAAATTTTGAAAATGTGAAAAAAAATTTTGGACATTTTTCGAACATTTTTTTTTTCTTATATTATTAACTTCCTTCGTTCAGAATCGTTTTACTGAAGAAATGATTTATCGT
>JAIPRM010006125.1:0-19253 GCA_025469315.1 Stegophylla sp. TES_Ste_2020 | reverse complement strand
AATTTAATAAACAATTACATTTTACAGTGCCAATGTTTAGGGCGTGGGAATTATGGTGAAACTAAAACTATTATAAAATTAAAAAGATCAGTCATTTGAGTATTATGAAAAATATGAACTATTATCTCCCAGTTTTGTTGTTTTTCCGTTGTTATTGTATTGTGATAAAAAATGTGTGATTTCAGATCGACTGTCTCTTTATCTACGTTGTACTGAACATGGGCATTTTGAGACAGTTAACCCATTTTTTGATACCAAAATTGATTTAAGTTTTTATAAAGGATTATGCCGTGATGTATTTCCAGTACAGTAAGTTTGAAAAAGCGTGTACTTCGCACATTGAGTGGGATTGACAGATTTGTTGAATTTTAAAGAAACGATGAATCTTTTCTTCAATAAAACGATTCTGAGTGGAACTTCAACTCGTACACACTAATAATTATTACTTTTAAAAAATATTGAAAAAACATGTTGAACTAAAAATTATTTTGTTACATACAACATTCAGGAAAACAAAAATTGATTTTTACATATTCACAAACGCCTAATGACTACCCGATAATTAATTTCAAAGTACAATAATATATAAACATCATAAACAAATAAAGCTGCTCTAATTATCGTAAATCAATATTTATGCGCTATAATATAATTCATACTTATGTCTATCGTTGCACCTCTGGTCAGTCACGGTTAAAAAAAAGTGCAAAATATTTAGTTTACCGATTATGATTCGAACTCGGTACCGTTGTATTTCAATACTGGCGCTTTAACATTCATATTACATCATATCTTTCGGGTATAGTTAACGTAAATAGGATTAATGATCACAGCTACATTCTTGCTCATTAAGTAAATCAAAACACGAGAGTAAGATAAACTGTGGATCGGCTCCCTACTACCCAAATACCTATTCGTTTCCAGTCCATAATTTATTTGTCCGTGTTAAATGTTTTAGATATTATCCTGATGGACAATTGAATAGAGGCGTTCGCAGAACTAATGTCTTTTACGGTGGATCGAACACTAAAATAACCCAGACTTTTTTTATATATGGTTCAAAAGATCCGTATTTGAATTTAGGTTTTCAATATGATGGTTATGGCACTATATGGACAGCAAGCAAGTTTTATGAAGATTTCGGTAATTTAAAAAATGGCATTTGTTTATCTATTACAACGTAGTTAAGCACATACGTATTTATATCGAATATATTTTATTATTGAATTTATGATATAGTGGGAAAATGGAGTTCTCACGAGATAAACAATCCTGATATAGAAAGTTATGCATACATCCAATTACATTGGTTTGTAACATAATTCTGAAAATGTTGAAAATAATCAAGACGATAATATGGAAATACACGAATCCAAACATTATCAAGAAACTAATGTTATTTATTCATAAACTATTATTATTTATTATTAATTAAGGAAATACTGGAGAAATTATGTGAACAGCAACCAGATCCGTACTGGTTGTTCTTAATTTTTTTCTCGCTACACTTGAATACAATTTTTAATACAGATTGTGTACACAAATATATAAATTCAATAGGCAACAATATTTGCTTGTTTTATTCAATTTTGCTTTTGCTTGACATTGTCATTATTATTATTATTATTATTATTAATATTATTATTAATTATATATTATTATGCGATTATAACTAATAAAATATAACGAAGATGGCTTTAATCGTTTTTTTATTATTTATAGACTATGGCCATTATGTTTATGGAGTAATTTTATTCGTATAAACATATTTATTAATAATTTATATAGCCTTGATGATGCTCATATTTAGGCATATAATATGTATATAATTTAGGAGCAAATAAAACTTCACGTCATCACACTAATGTTTTACGAATTTCACTCAGTCTGTATAAAATGTGTACCTGTAGTAGGATGACCATATTTATAAATTTAAAAAACGGGACGAAATTTTTTTTCATTTTTACATGTCATTTATGAGATAGCAATGAGGTACATTTGGGATTCTAAGTAGAGAGAAGAAGCTAGTGTTTTAATAATAATGTTTTCCTTTTTTCTGTGAACACTTTTTCGAATAGAAATACTTATCCAAAAGTTTCGACTAGCAACTTTTTGAATCCAAATGGTACTCTAGATTACCTCTAGATGGTACTTAAGAGAGGTCATTTTTCGAAATTCTCAATATCTTTTCCAAAATTCGACAATAACGCCTTTTAAACATTTTTCTTTAATCCGAACTTTACGTAAATTTAATTATAGATGGACTATAATATGGAAAATATTTCGGTGAAAGAAATTTTGTAATAAGTGAATATTTTTTTTCCCCCATAAAAATAGTTTTTTGCTGTTCTCAGCTGTTAATAGTGGAATATGAATCTGGATAAGTACAAAATAAGTTTCTTTTGTAAAAATAATGGACTTCATAATTTCTAAGACAAATTTTCTTGAATCAACTGATGCTCCGCTTTGAATTATTTTATTAAAGGAATAATTTTTCATTTCTGTAAAATTATTCACATCCATCAAGTCTCACCAGACATGTCACGCTGTACAATAATACATATATTTTTTTTTTTGTGTATGATATTATTCTTTTACGCAAATAATCTGGAAGTGACGGGATTAAAACAGGACCACTTTCTAAAAACTGGACAAAATGCGTCCGGTTCGAAGTTTTTCGGGACAAGGGGACATGATGCTCCAAAAAGGGACAATCCCGTTTTTATGGGACGTATGGTCACCCTAACCTATAGCGGTTATCATGTTTTAGATTCTGTATGAAGTGAAGAAGCTAGTGTTTTTACAATGATGTCTATTTATTTTTATTTATTTATTTTTTTTTTTCATTTTTTTATTTTTTTTTTATTTATTTTTTTTGTCCTGTGTACAACTTTTCGTATAGAAATACTTGTCCAAAAGTTTCCATCAATAACTTTTTGAAACTCGGTTCGCCTCTATATTGTACTTTAAAAAGGTCATTTTTTGAATTTTTCAATTCTTCAATGTTTTTTTTTTTTTGGAAAGAACTGCCCAAAAATTTCACAAAAACGACTCGAAAACCATCATTTTCTGATCAGAATTTTATGAAAATTTAAACATAGATAGAAAATCCTATAAAAAAGATTTTGGCGTAAGAAAATTTTGAAAATGTGAAAAAAATTTTTGGACATTTTTCGAACATTTTTTTTTTCTTATATTATTAACTTCCTTCGTTCAGAATTGTTTTACTGAAGAAATGATTTATCATTTCTTTAAAATTCAATACGCCCGTCAAGAGAATACCACCCGTTGTGCGAAGTACACCCATCGTGCGAAGTATGTCTGGCTTTTTATTACTACAATTTTATATTAAAAAAATCATTTTTTTCGTATAGCTACCCTTATAAATAAATAAATAAATTGAAAAAGAAATAACGACGTCTATGAGAGTTTCTAAAATAGTAAATATATTGATTTAATTTGGCGTATAATAAACACATTAAATATCTTTCTCTCGTAACAATATTCAAAAAACAATCTATGCGCATCTAAATTTGCATTTAAAATAAATATTACGATTCGATTTAAATGACACGTCATCGAAATTCATGTGCAGTCTTATCACCCCCACCCCCCTTACCACAATAAAGTCCACATTTTATTTTAAATTCAGTACATTTATCATTTTTTACTACCTACCTATTTTATTCTTTAGTATCATTTTCCAAATCCATTCATGCCGGTGACTTTGATAAACTTTATCAAAGACTTTGGAACCAGCTCGTGTTTAAATATCATTAGGACATCGATAAATACCTTTATTACTTAAGTGATTGTATAAATTTTTCATTGATATCGATTTAGTTTAACACAAAGTTAGCTTAATTCTCTAATATTATTCATTATAAATAGAATTCAACACTGACGAATTAGTCATGAATTAGTATTGAATAAATTATGAATTTCTTTTCTTGATGTTGTACCGTTAACATCATCATTATCATCAATATTTCCAACATCTTTCTTATTTTATTAAAATTATCTCAAATGCACATATTCGCTAAGTTACCATCATCTGCGTCATAATTATTAGTGTCTTACTCTTCCTAACAATTTAACTTGGTCATAGTTATAGGATAGAGCTTATTTGGTGGGTTCTAACCTCTACTAATTATAAATTTCAAATAGAAAAATGTACGCATTTCACTAGAAAAAAAATTACTAGTCAATAGCAGGCGTCTTAGTACACAAAAAGAGTACTTTTGATTCTTGTAAAAATGTAGTATTAATCAATATACATTTTTAGATGTAACTGTATGTATATATATATATTATATATACCAGTGGCGGATACAAGGGGGGGGGTAATAGGGTAAATACCTCTCCCTTGAGCTTATTATATAAAAATATATTACATTGTGACTTGTGAGAAATACTAGTTTTATTCAGCATTATAACTATAATAAATTTTAATCATCTCCCCCCCCTCTTGAAAAATTTCTGAATCCACCCCTGATATATACTGAAAATACTTTATTCACTTCTTTGCGTCTCAAATATTCAATTATATTAAACAAAAAAAAAAAAAAAAAATCTTGTAAAATATAATAATATGTCAGCTATTCCTTTTGTGTTTTTCTGTATTATTTCTGGTTCTACGGTCATTTGAGTTAGTATCAGAAAAAAAATTTACTCAAACGAGATATTTTTTGATTTTAATAATTCTTTAGTCAATTCAAAAAATACTGTGAATTATTTTTTACTGGTGAATATTTTAAGTTTCTAGCACCATCATTTTTACCGTACAGATTAAATAATATTAATATTTAATGAAGGTAATATGTTTATTGCATATTTTATGCCCAATTTTCCTTACGCTTCGATAAAATGTTGAGAATTTTGTAAAATGACCTCTATTAAATATATATGTTGCTAATACATAAATACATATTTATGTATTAAACATATAATATATGAGTTTTGACGTTGCACACTATTTTCAAAATTTTTGTTCCGTAACGATCATACTTTTAGACGAAAATGCAACTTTTGAACTCCTCCATTCAAAATCTTTGAATGGACCTACTATCTCTACAACCTCTGAGTCTGGTCATATGTACACAAATCTTTTGAAACGTACTTTTATTTACACGTTAACAACAAATTCCACACCTTTTCTAATAACGATTACTTTTGGATCCTGGATCGTCCCTTACAGCAATTAAATAATTATTATATTAATTAAGTAAACAAATATATTAATATTATTTATTCGCCATAATATATTCACAATTATAATCAATGACGTAAGTATAGCTCTGAGTAGGTACTGTATGAAAAATTCATTGCGTAACATTTATACCGAGGACGGATTATCACAATATTAATTACAAATTTATTTTTACAGATTAAGAATTTTCATTACTGTGGAAAATAACGGTCGATACTGGCCCACATAACTCGACGGCATAGGACTACCATGTAGAAAGTTTCAGTGGAAAGAAGAAGAAACGGAACTGAAGAACACGAGGGAATTTTAAAATGATTTGATCTTTGATCGATTAAAATAAATAAAACGCCGGGTAAACAAAGCCGTCACACGGTCAACAATAGTCCGAAAATCCAACATTATATTATTATTTACTCTGCTCAAATATTGTATGCGTATGATATGAACATTTTGTTCGTCTCGCGTCTAAATCATCTTACTAAATCGTTCATGATCACGTTGTACAAAAATATGCGTTCGTTTGCGTTCGGTAAACCCATAAATAATTACTATTTTATGTGTATTGTAAATAGGAAATAAGAAAATATAGATATTATTTGAACTTATAACAGATGCGTCACGAATAAGATACAAAATCATATTTTAGATTCTGAACGAAGTGAAGAAACTAGTGTTTTTACAATGATGTATATTTTTTTTCTGTGTACAATTTTTCGTATAGAAATACTTGTCCAAAAGTTTCGATCAATAACTTTTTGAAACCGGATTCGCCTCTAGATTGTACTTTAAAGAGGTTATTTTTTTAATTTTTCAATTCTGAAATATTTTTTATTGGAAAAAACTACCCAAAATTTGACAAAAACGACTCGGGACATTTTTCAAAAATTTTATTTTCCTTATATTATTCCTTTGTTCAGAATCGTTTTACTGAAGAAATGATTTATCGTATCTTTAACATTTAATACGCCCGTCAAGAGAATACCACCCGTCGTGCGAAGTATGTCCGGTTTTTTTATCATCGCATTTCCCCGACGACGAATCCGCTCGTGTGTTTATCACGTACTTATGTACTGTAACTATTTTTCAAGTGCTATCATTGGTAATTAATATTACTAAATAACGCTAAGTTAAAATCAATGGAACTATGATAATTGGCTATCAAATGCTTATTTTCAGAGAAAGACTTTCTTTTTCTTTTAATTTTCAACTCGTAGACAGTGACCCAGTCCTAAAGGGATCGCAAGTGATGGTGAATAACGTTCGAAAATTCAAGCAAATGAAGCATAGATCAACATATTTTAATGCTAAGACAGGACTCGAGAATACCAGTTTAAAAATAAATCATAGCTAGGGCCCGGAACTTGGTGCATATTTGTTTCTATCGCTGTAATGCGTTGCTAGTATCTGTATAAATTTGTATTCGTTAATTATAGAATTTAATGGCACAATTTTTATTTTAAATTTTTTGCATACTTAAAGAATTTCATGCTATACGATAATTTTTAGTATATTTAATGCATTTTATTTCATTTTTCAAGTTTTCAGGGGACTGGTCTTACAACGTTTTGTAGTAACACTTTTTCATATAGAAATACTTACTCAGAAGTTTTATTTAGTAAATTTTTTGATCAGAAATCGCTTTCATTTTGTGCATTAAAGAGGAATTATTCAAAGTTCTATATATCGTTTTTCTCAAACCGGAGAAACATGTCGAAAAATTAAAATAATGCAGTAAACGATATTTTCATGAGATCGATTTTGTTAATTTCTCTAATAAATAAAATTGAATAAGAAATTTGAAATTTTCACCCATTATGAACAATAGTGTAATACAGACGGGAAACTAATTTTGAGATAATTATAGTATTTTGGAATTATTTTTAAGAAATTACTTATCGTTCTTTTAATATTCAACATACCCACAAAATTAACCCACCCGAGAACCGACGAATACACACAGTGCGAACTAAAAAATTTGAATTAGTACTTTTATTTTATTTTTTTATGTATTTTCAACATACTTTTTAAATATTTTTATTTCATTAAGTTTCCAACCCTTATCGTAATATTATATTATGAAAACCATGGTGATCAATGTTTACACATGAAATCTCTATATTTTAATTTAACCTATTCCAAGAATACCCAGCGGAAAGATATATTGGGATTAATCGTTACACACTTTAAAAATATAACCGTGTTTCTTATTATGATTTAAGAAAAATCCGTTACAGAGCAAAAAAGTACAATAATATAACCTGAACTGGTGGTGAAGGTTTTTGTTTCCAACTAAACAATATTGTTTTCGTTTCGGAAATCAAAATAAATAAATAACGACACGACGACGTTAACTGACATTTAAATTAATGAATTTATCGATTGGTCCAAACGTGTCGTGTACCCGATCACTCCGCATAATCAGACGTGAAGCGACGTTTAATTGTTGTTGTTGTTGTTGTTTGTTCGTATGAATGCACGGAACGGTTTGCGTGCTGGTAGTTTTAAAAGATTTCTTTTATGCGAGAACGAGCCTTTTGAAAGGCGCTTGTGCTCGTATTGTAAAATAACGCCTGTTGCGTGCACGCGGCCACGAATTTAATTAAACGAGCGCGTCATTAGACATTTGTCATTTGTCCCGTGAAGAACCGAGTGGAAATGTCGGTTTCTTCAAAAATACGAGAAATAAACCGAGGCGACCATTTCATATAGCCGAAACGCGCTAAATAATAAAATAAAATTCGGGATCGTTAAATTTTTGTGAAAAAAAAAAAAAAAAAAAAAAAATGATTGAATATAATAATTATTAGAGGGTCCCCGGATATAATGTCCCGAAAATTTTTTTTAATCGCTTAAAATCAACTAAAGTGCCGAAAATGACTAGTTTTTATTAATATGTATTATTAAATTGTGTATTTACTTTCATTGCATTAGTCATACTGAGTAAACAATTATATAAATGATAATAAACTAATATTCAGAAATCTTATCTCTCGTTTAATTAATAGAAGCACACAATCTTAATGTTAGGAATGAATTTTGAATGCATATCATTAGCCCAAGAAAACTTCACACGAGCAGAGTATGCACGAGAATATCAATTAAGTACGGATGTACCTATATGAGTTATCTATGAAATAATTTGAAACATTTTGCTCATGTCAATAACATGTTTGCATATTAATCAATTCATTTGATTAATTACTAACCTCGTTAACTGGTACTATCTTATTTCAAGTCTCAACTCAAGAAGACGAAAAAGAAGACGATACATTTTAAAGAAACAATAAATAACTTCTTCAATAAATTTATTTTGAGAGGAGTTTCAGGTTATATTCGTATTTACAAAAACAATATTTGTCAGTTTTAAATTGAGTTTCTGAAAAAAAAAACTTAAATAGAATAATTTATTTCCATTCCATTATTTTTTTAGAATGATCAGTTTTGTCGTGTAGTGCCTGACTAAGTATCTGACCCAAAGGGCAAAGAATATTCGTCGTGTCAAAGTATGTCCGGCTTTCTTGTCTAAATTTTACTTTACTTTTAAAAAAACATTCTTCTTAAAATACCATTAAGGGCCAATTTCTGACCTAAAATATTAGTGGATGGAATTTTTCAACATTTTCCGCACGAGTTTGTCAATTTGTAATAGGCATAAAGTTTTTGAATTTTTTATTTAAAAGTGCATTTTTCTTTATTTCCAAAATAAAGAAACTACCGGAGTTTTTTTAATAAAAATACTTAAAATATGCCATAACCTCACAACGTTTTCGCGGATCAATCAAAACTGAATATTAAGTGAAATGGATACGTACCTGCAACAAAAAAAAAAAAAAAAACGTCGAAATTAGAAATATGTTATTATTTATGTACCGACAAACGCGCGTGATTGTTTTCAATAATATTATTAGCTTGATTTTGGTAAGCGTGTATTAGGTTCTAAGTGATGTATTCTTTTCTTTTTATACTAGTTTTACAACCTATTAATATATTTGTAATACCAATATTTAGTGACTTCTGAATATTGATTATAAAATTTTCATTTATTTTTCTCTAAAATAATGCTAAGAGCGCATAATATTAAATCATTGATTGGATCATTTTTACTAGTTGTGAAAGTAGGTTGCAAATTTTGCCGTTTTTATCAATTTTTTGACAGATTTTCCGCGTTTTCGAAAAAAGTGTTGAGAAATTTGAAAAATGACCTCTCAACAGTGATTTTGGATCTGTAAAATTACTGATCGCAACTTTTGGACAAATATATTTCTATACGAAAATGTGTTTACAGAAGAATACAAAAACAATAAAATAAACATCATTGTAAAATCATAAAAGTAAATTGTTTTCCGACGTATTCGTGGTAGTCAGCATTCGACAGGAGGGGAAGGGAACATCGATAGTTGACGCCCGCGCCGGCTTCTATTCCCGCCACTCAGAATGTAAAATATCCGAAATTCGTCAACTTCTTCCCGATAACATTACTTGGTTTAAAGTTCGTGTCGCATATCGATCGATTGTGCCTGAACTACCTAGAAGTCCGTGCGTACTTTGCGAGAAGCCAGCGCCTCCTCGTTCGGCTTCTGCAGAGCGTTCTTCTCACCGACACCGACCTACATTTTCTGTTTATTTCTTCGAATTCACCGAAGCCGTCGCGCGCGCTGCCACCAACACGCGTAAACTCTAATACTAATGCAATGTACGCGGAAACATACTCGTTCGTTCGCAGTAATTTAATTTCATCTTCCGATCCGCTCGAGATAAAACTTGCCGCTGTTGCAGCGCACTGTGGTCCGAGATCGAAAAATATATAATAACGTCTCAGAGTTGAAACGCCGAAGTTTCCGATCAGTGGAGAGCCCGATTGATGTATCGCCGCGACACCGAAAACTTTTTCTTTATCTCTTTTTTTTTTTTTTTTAAAGTACTCAAATGGGTCGTTCTCACTGGTTTGACGCGTACCACGTGTAGTTTGTACCGGTAGGTTCCGGCCGTTAATGGTCACCGAACCCTTTGAATCTCTGAGTTTATATTCTAACCCTCTGAAATAAAGACACGATTTGTGTTGTTACATTGTTTTAAATTCTGAACGAATTGAAGAAGCTAGTGTTTTTACAACGATGTTTATTTTTTTTTTCTGTGAACAACTTTTCGTATGGAAATACTTGTCCAAAAGTTTCGATCAGCAACTTTTTGAAACTGGATTTGCCTCTAAATGGTACTTTTAGAAAGGTCGTTTTTTGAATTTCTCAATTCTTCAGTTTTTTATTTTTTTGGAAAAAACTACCCAAAATTTGACAAAAACGACCCGGAAACCATCATTTTTTGATCAAAAATATATGAACATTTAAACATTGATAGAAAATAATATAGGAAAGATTTTGGCGTAAGAAAATTTTGGAATTGTGAAAACAAAATTTGGACATTTTTCTAATATTTTTTTTTCTCATTTATTTTTTATATTATTAACTTCTTTCGTTCAGAATCGTTTTATTGAAATGATTTATCGTTTCTTTAAAATTCAATATACCCGTCAAGAGAATCCCACCCGAAAGTACACACTTTTGTTATTATAAATGTTTATATAAATAAACGCGTTCTTCGAAAATGTGTACAAAAAATAAACTGATCATTGATCCGTTTCGCTTACGAAATGATGAAAAATGTAACCCCTATCATAATCACTTTGTTTCACTTGTATTTTCGTTCCAGTGTACACAGTAACTATTAACTGTACTTACATTAATTTTTAAAAATCCGAAATTCTATAGCACTTTTGAGCCCTCTATGGCAAAATCGGACACTCTACATGATATAAATATTCATATAGTATAAAATTATTGACCCTTCCTGACTATTTTGAAATTTGAATTATTTAAAGAAAAATCTGTCGTTCTTTTGCGAAACCAAATTAATGTTATGTTTACTTAACTTACGGTTACTCGGCGAATTTCACCAAATATTATTTTTTTATATGTTCAGTGTTAACAATGTTTACACTACAAATCTACAATAAATTACAACAACGAACAAGTAATACTGTTTTAATTATGAATTATTAATACTGTGCAAAATATTGTTATTAGTAGATATCAAAATAAACTACAGAATTTTATATCAGTGAATCGGTCTGTATAAAATTATTGACAATACTGATCCCCATTCTTCGGTTTAGAACTTATATCTGTTCCGGTGAGTGCATTAAGCTGGATAGTATCGTAGTGCGTGTTAAACGTTATAACGTCATTACAATATAATATAATATTATACTATTGATAAGGGATACGACGCCTGGGGGTGGTTTTTCGAATGTTCGGTGTATCGGAGAGATCTCCGAATACACCGTAAAAACGAGTATAAATCGTAGTGTCGCGAGACAATAATTTAGTGCTAATAACACGTGATACATATAATATAAGTATTATAAACGACCTCAGTGGGTACAGGTAATCCCAGGAGTTAACCGCGTTAACCGAGTTAAACTTTCAGGCGAGTGTAAAACCTTTCCCGCGCGTGCCGTTCGACGAGCAACAGATTGGTCGTTCCGCGTGTAGCTCCAAACGAATTGCATTCATAACATTGATGTAACTATATACGTTTTTTCAGAAAACTGTGTTGACATTATACAAATTAAAGTACAAACAACTAGGGCAGGTGGCAATGGGCAATTTTTGGAGCCCTAGAGTACAGGAGGACTCATATTCAAATCATAAACTTTCTACTGCAATAATGAAAATAATTAAGTGTGTTGACATAAAATATTAATATTAAAGGGAAAAATTATTGTAGTTATACCAATATTAATTGTATTTTTTCTCCTTGTGGTAAAATTTTTCTAAATTGTAAAAATATTGTCCAAATTGTTTATACAAAAACATATTAGATCAGAAATATCATCCAGGGGATACTTTAGAGAAGTTATTTTTCATAATTCTCAATATTTTCCCAAAAATAAGGAAAAACTGCCTAAAAGTTTAGTTAAAACAGCAAGTTATAGTGTAAATGAGAAAATCAACTTTATTATTTTTTACCGCGAATCCAGTATTACTCGTAATAGTAACTGAATATAAACTGAAGATTTCCACTAATTATCAACAGTAGTGTAATACAAGCGAAAAAATTTCAAATTTAGAAATAACTATTTTTCGTGAGAGAGGAAATTAGAACGCCATATTTAACTCTTCATCAGAATCCTAATTTCGTCACTGTTAGACGGTACATAATATGATGGAAACATGCAACTGATATTATTTTCTTTCTGATGGATAAAAAATTTAAAACTATCAATACATGTACTTGAAAAAAATATAATATAAGGATGTAAATATCTACTTATTACTTAAATATGACGTTGTAGGAATATATTTTGTCTCATTAGATTTTTTTTTTTTTTTTTTTTCATGTTTTTTTGGAAAGTTTAAATACGTCTCTGCAGGGTATTAAAGAAATGTGTGAATTAGTTTAATGCAATTATACTGTATAAATAAAAATCATAATATGCTCTTAATGCGCAAATACATCAGACGTTCTATGCGCAAAGTGATATTTCTTTTTATCAAATTCGAATTTTAACTTACGAAAATATTTTCCTAAAAATTATTTTTCAGCAATCGCGAGAATATTAGTAATAATATTAAATTCAGATCACACATGGTAACTGTTCCGGAAATTTTCGTCACGTCCATAAACGCCACACCGTAATAACGTTTAAACGTGTCGGTATTATTGATGCAATTATTTCGTGTTCATCATTTTGGAAATAAGTCTGGTCAGAGCGTACAGTACAAAATTGTAACGTGACGAACTTTTATTTCACCGTTTAAACAAAAGTACATACACGGTCAGTCGATCGCAAAAAGCGTTGATTGTGAATTGTTATTCGTAGTAGATAACAAATAATACGCCAGAAAACCCAAACAAATTTTAGTTTATTTTATTTTTATTGAATGTATTTAAAATTGATATTTAAGTTAGTCAAAATATAACAGTAAATTAATTTAAAAAATTCTAAAAAAAAATTGTCATTTCTAATACGTTTGAATATTATTTTAAATATTGTAATGATCAAAAACCAAATTATTTTCAAAACAGACAAAATAAAAATATGAAAACTTCAGTGAAAAAAAAAATGATTTCAAATTAAAATTTTAAAGTTATCATTCCTATTCAAAACTTGTCAAAAGTTATATCCGTGTTTTGAAAATTACATCTTAACTATTTTGTTTCGGAAGGCGAATTGTTTTTTTTTTTTTAATTTTGATTCGTTGGATTTTTTTTTTGCAAAACATTTTTTATTTCACTGATTTGAAACCGTATAGTTAATTATGGTCGATCTTCGCACGTTTAAACGGCGACCATTGAATTGACTCCCAATTTTGGGTAATTTTGAATTTGACCCTTGAATTGGCTCCCCAAAAATGTATATTTGAATTGGCTCCCTAAACTGTTGAAAATTATTATTTAACAGAGGATTTCCATAATATTATACTGGTTTTAAGTCATAATAACCGTTGATGATCCAAAGATGTCTGTAGATCTGAATATCGATATGAAAATCATTTGAATCACAGGTGAAAACAAATTAGTTAATGCGTAAAAGTGTCAATTGCGTGTAATTTCTGATGAGTAACTGAGTTACCTACTGTATGAAAATCGTAGACAAGTATTTCTACACGAAAAAGAGAAAAAAATTAGTAAAAGAGTTAAGATCGTTAATATAAAATGTAAAAAAATGTTTCAATAGCTTCAAATCGAAACCGAAATTTGGAAATGTTTTCGATCCTAAAACTGAATGTTTGGATAAACGTGTGGGAATTTACAACGTTGAATGGTTAAAGTTAAACTTGGGACACATCAGTCGCCTTATGGAATGTTATGTTTACATTAACTGTCATATGTTGGGGGGACTTAAACTCTATAGCCGCCTCCCCCACTTTCAGGTGCTCCTTTCAGCCACCGAATCACAGTGTTTATTAATAATATTATGTATCACAAAACGCAAGACCAGACAGTGAGGCTTTGTACACAGACAAGAGAACACAAGTCGTCGAGAACGACGTAACGAACAGTAATTTGGTAATGACAAAAGCTTCCTTCGGCCTAAATCGCGTATCTATTTTACTACAGGAATTATTATTATTGACTTAACACTTGTTTATTTTTCACGAGACGTTTTCCACATAGAATCGATAAAACAATTAGTCTCGCCGCCGCTTTATAAGTATATATTATATATATATATTAATATAATGTAACGGGTATACTACGCATTAGTGTAAATTAATATCGCACGCGATTCCTACGGCATAACTATAAATATATATATATATATACGTGTACGTACGTCGCAATAATGCGGCGGAAACTTTAAACAACTTTTCGTCGTCCTTTGTGTACATGGCGGCAACGAGACCATTATTTAACTGTTTACAGAGTATACCTATTGTCTCCGCGTCCCTGCACAAAATCACTCTCACAATATATAATATAATACCTATAAAACATAGATTCAAAAGCCCGGTCGATCTCTTTCAATTTTTTATTTTTTTATTTATTTTTTTCCTATTCTAAGCGGAGCGATAATTTTACATTGATGTTTTTCATTATTATTATTATTATTATTATTATTACTATTATTTTTTCTCGAAAGATTTTTTCTGAATAGAAACGTACTCGAATCAGCACGCAAAGTACATTATTATGTTTTCAGAGGAATATTTCATTTGCACAACGTTATTTTGAAAATTTCAACAGTTATACCAAAAATCGAAGAAAAACTAATGAAAATTTGAGCATAAACTTAATCGGTATGTCACTTGTATCCGTTATGCAAACTTTAAAATTACTTATTCAAATTAGAAGTTAATTTTAGGGTAAAATGAATTATTTGGTATTGAATTAAAACATTGCAAACGGAGATTTGTTTTTCAGTTAGTTCTACATTATGTCTACTTTCATTAAATATATATATATATATCTTGTATAGGTTTTAGTTTTAGTAACTGATTTTGAAAATGATTGTCTAGATTTTATAAACAGTAATATGAATGCGTAAAATTATTTAAATATTTGACCTTATTAAATGATTAAAATATCGATTGAAATAAAATTTGTCAGTAATGATATACATTTTCACTATACCTGTCAAGGGTTAATATCAGTAAGGTTAGTAAATTTCTAATTTTGTGAGCTTTTTAAACGTCGAAATTGATTAATATAAATCATTTTCGTAAATAATATAAATCCTCAAACAAAGATTTTATTAATGATTAAGTACCAGCACCTATGTCAATAAAATTTTCAATTTTTTAAAGATATCCCTTTTAATTTTACCTTTTTGTTTTTCAAAAACCTTTCCAGTTGTTTCACTAACTAAAATGTTATTATTATAATATACTAAATACGAATATTTAGTTGTTTAGTTCTATTCTTTTACACATTATAAATAAATTAATATAGCTAAATGTTTTAAATATTACAACTTAGGATTTACATAAATTTATGTCCGTGAAAATATCTGACTCAGACATTTTTTCCTGCGACTTTTCCAAATGTATTTTCTCTCACGATAATCATGATTGAATTTAATCGTCACATCGGAAGTACATCGTTCTTTAATTTCATTGTTAACAACTATCGATTTCGTCGGATAAACAATATTGCGACACATTCACTTTTCCAATTTATTATATACAGTTACATTTATAATAATATGTTTTAGTTGCCTAAAGCGATATTGTCTTTGACACACGTTTACGACGGAACGTATACAGTTAATTTAATTTGTTACGAAATTAAACTTTCTTCGGCGCAAAACTTCGGGTTTCATTTATTTAATTAAACTTTATTTACTCGATACTAGTTCGCGACAATACGGTTTTCCTTTTTCGATTATTTATTATAGAAATAAAAAAATCCACTCGAGTGAACGCCGAACAAAACAGTCCGAGATCGATGTTAACTCGGTCAATTAACAATGTACTCGACCGTTGATGAAAACGAAGGAACGAACGGTCATTTTGTGTCTGAACGGGTGGATTTCGTTGTCTGCGTTTTGAGCGCAAACACCTTCGTCTACCTTTATCAATTTTTAGATTCTGAACGAAGTGAAGAATTACAATCATGATTATTTTTTTTTTTATTTCTCTTTCTGGAAACACTTTTTCGTATAGAAATACTTGTCCAAAAGTTTCGATCAGTATCTCTATAGAACCCAAATCACACCCATATGGTACTTTAAAGAAGTCATTTTTTCCATTTTCTCAATAATTTTTCCAAAAATGGGGAAAATCTGTCGAAAAATTGACAAAGAATGCAATATATAAAATATGAAAAATACTTTTTAACATAACTTCTAAAATAATAGCAGGTAGGGACTTGCAACTTTCACCAACCACTAAAAATAGCCACGAAAATATCTCATAAAAATTTTAAAAAGATTTGATCAATTTTGAGTTAAGTACAGCATTTTGAAAATTTCAGAAATTTCTCATTTTTTGTTAGTTTTTATGTAATGAAATTTTTGATTTTTGATCTTAAGACTTGAAAGTTTAATATGATTTCACTGACATATATATCTAATTGACCTGAAAAAATCTCGAAAATCATAAGTCAGCTTTTTTCTCTATACCCGTTTTAAGTTAGAATTTCTACGAAATTCGTTAGTTTAACCTAAAATTATGCACTTTAACGTACATAAAAGAAAATTGACCCCATCGATTTTTTTGAAACTTAGTGCTTAGATAGAGAATTTTATTGCGAATTTCAGGAATTTCACTCACTCTGTATAACATTTTTACAACGCTTGTCGTTTTTATGGTGGAGCATGCTTGAAAATGTACACTTTTTTATATTATTAACTTCCTTCGTTCGAAATCGTTTTATTGAAGAAATGATTTATCGATTTTTTTTTTAAATTCAATACATCAGTCAAGAGTATCCCACTCGACGCACGTACAAAGTAATTTTTATGAGATGCATTTTTATCTTTTTTTAAGTTTTTTTTTTTTTTTGGGGAGGGGGGGTTTAGAATTTTTAGTTTATTCAAATCCTAGCCTTATTAATAACTACCATTAAAAATTTCGGTAAATTAAATACAACTTAAATGCAAATCACTAAAAAAAAACCCGGACATACTTCGCACGATGGATGTTCATCGCACGACGGGTGGGATTCTCTTGACGGGTGTATTGCATTTTAAAGAAACAATAAATCATTTCTTCAATAAAACGATTCTGAATGAAGGAAGTTAATAATGTAAAACAGTGGTTCTCAACCTTTTTTGATTTGTGTCACCCTTGGCCGAGATATTTTTTCACCACGTCACCCTACTTTTTAAACTAATCACTAGAGCTTGGATATGTATGTTCTAAAAAGTCATAAAATATGCCTTTATGCACCAAATATTTTTAAATATGGTTCAATAAAATGTTTTTTTTCTTCTGAAATACCAAAAATCATATTTTTTTCTTGAAATTAATTACCAAATTAACCAGAAAAACACAAATAAGGCCTTAACATCGTAAAATATACACTAAAAACCAAAAATTTCTAAAATATGGCAAAAATAACAGATTTTGTACACTAAACTACCATACAGAAGAAATATATGGAAATTCATATACGTACTCAAGATTTCTTAACGATAGGAGAAGTGTTGAGGATGAGGATGAGTGAGAAAGATATTTAAAAAATATAATGTAGCCGTTGACGAGCACGGATTCTGTGATAAGGTGTAAACAGATTTTTTTTTTGTTTTGATATTTCAAAAAATTCTCTCATTTTTTCTTTTTCTCCAGAATCGCGAGTCACCCTTACACTGGATTCATGTCACCCTGGTTGAGAATCACTGCGTTAAAAACATATTATAAACGCAAAAACATTTTCGGGTCACGTCGGTGTGTAGGTATATTTCGAGAACGGGATACGAGGTGGGGTGGGAGTGCACGGGGGAGGTCGCAGGGAGCGCAGGAGCTAGGGGACTGCTGTACGACTGGGACGCAGGAGGTCGCGTGCCGAATGAATCAGTGGAAAACCACACACAGCGAAAGTAAACAAGCGATCCGTTGGTAGTGTGGTGATGGTGGAAAACAATGTCGCGCTAAAACATGACGCCGACAGTATGGCGGCGGAGTAGGGGGGTTGACCCGCGGTGGGGAGCGGTAGAGCGCGTAGAATTCGGAGGCGGGGCGGCGTTGCATTTTTGTACGCGATTATTCTTAATTAGGTCACCGCCGCGGCGAGCACTTTTCAAGCTGTTGACCATAAAATATCGTTTCATTATGCATATTTTTGTTGGCTTTTATACGAAATGTCCCGGCGTGTACGGCGCTGGACATCATAAACATACATACATATATATATATTATATTTATTTATATGTGCGTGTGAACACATAAATACATATTATATACGTGTGCTTTTGTGTGTGTGTGCATACATTTTGTTCGGTCGGTTTTTGTGTTTTCGTCCGTCAGGGACTACTACTTTTCAGTATCGCGGAGTGTGGTGTGTGGAAGGGTGGCGTGGTGGCGATGGCGGATGAGCGAGGAGCGGAGGCGGGAGAGAAAACACGACAAGTCCATTTAATACGTACATTTCTATTTCTATTTATTTATTCGTTATTTTTTTTTTAATCGTTCAAATTCGCACGCATAACTGCAGTCATAAACAGCCCCATATTATTATCATATTATTGTGTACGTGTACTGCCAATGACGTATGCATGGGGTCTAAGGGGCTGAAGCACTCCCCACGGTCCGCATTAAATTTTATTTTGTATGAAAGACGAAAGATAAATTAAGTTACACTTCATGAATTTTTAGATTCTGAGCGTAGTGAAGAGGCTAGTGTTTATTCATTTTTTTTGTGTACAACTTTTCGTATAGAAATACTTGTCCAAAAGTTTCGATCGATAACTTTTTAAAACCGGATTTGCCTCTAGATTGTACTTTAAAGAAGTCATTTTTTGAATTTCTCAATTCTTCAATTTTTTTTTTTTGGAAAAAACTACCCAAAATTTGACAAAAACGACTCGGAAACCATCATTTTT